>CM076575.1:1962225363-1962487224 GCA_034641835.2 Pinus albicaulis
GAGTCACTGATTACCTTTAGGATCTCTACCTTCAATTCTATAGCTTTCTTCAATCCAAATACAAGTGCTTTATATTTTGTAGTATTATTAGTGCACTCAAACTCTAAATGGCAGGAAAGTATATGTTTCTTGTTATGCGAGTTTGTAAGGACACATCCGGCTCCAGAACCGTCTTGTGTTTTAGAATCATAAAAATAAAGAGTCCAAAACTTTCAATCTACTAATTTGTTTCATGTATTATTATTCCTACTAATACTAATACTATAATGTACATCTATAATACATAATTCATTTGCACCAACTGGAGAAGGAAGGATTTCCAACTGTGTATCTAGTGGAATGGGTCATGGTTGTGTGAGGTAGCACCCAAGGTCAGTTTGTAAAAGGCAATTGCCAAAAGTTAGATCTTTGAAAGAAACAGGCTCATTTTTCCCTTCAAAAATCGCAACAGTGTGCTTCATGTAAGGTTTTGATTCCACTTAGATTTGGTTACTCTTGCCCTTGTACAGAAGCCATAAATGCGACCAATCAGTATCAAAATACCCTTGTAATTTTCTTGACTAGCCTCTACTTAGCAATACATTGTAGGCTTCTAGCATGTCCACAATCACTATGTTTTTACTTTGGTGAACTCGATGATCAGATGATAAGTGAATAAGGAAGTTTCTAAGTTCATCGATAGCTTGGAGAAGAGACCTATCCACCTGAATAATTTGTGCATTGGTCTTATCACATTTGGCATTAATTTTCTTGGCAACAGATAATGGCATTACGTTTACATATGCACCAGAATCAACTAAACACTTGTGGACATTGTAATTGAAAATTTCAAATGTCAATAATAACGGAGGGAAATGAATATTAGCTCTTAATGTTAAACTGTCAACAACTGATTCCAAGGACACAAAATACTTACCAAAGACCTTGTAGGAAGAAGAATAATTATCACCTGATGAGGATTGGGCAAGGGCTTGGACGAGAAATTCTCATTGGCTTATAATCCTTGTAAGCTCAAAGATTGAAATATTTGTATGAGATTTATTCATATCTTCCATGATGTTATAATCTAGGGTAGCAGGAATTGTCCTAGTGTCTAGAGGAGTGGATTTGTCTGATAATTCTAGAGTGATGGACTTGATTTTACTTTTGGCGAAAGTGTTCTTTGCGGCGGCAGGTTTTCCAAAATTTTCTTGAGTGTTATGAGTCGATTTGATAGACGGTGTGATTTTTATTAGCAATTGTTCATTGAACTTTTTCCTAGTAAACTTTTGTTCAGAAACAGGCCCTTGGCTCCTCAACTTGTATCGTTTGTTCGGATTTTGAGTTGGGGCCTCATTGACTGGTGGTTCTTCAGAATCCTTATTTTTTCTATTAGTGAACACACAATTGAAAGTATTCACTGCGTGTCTGATACTCACAGCCTCTTCAGCCGCAAAAAAAATTTCCTTTTATTTTGTCTTCTCATCTGAAAGTACTTTGTCAATGGTGTGTGTAGCCAGAGTGTTCATGTTGTGATTCCACTGTGGGCATGTATTTTTGAATGATATTCTTGATGAAAAGACAAATATTGGTCCATTCCCATGCTTTCAAAATTCAACACGACATTCGAGCTCTGTGTATACTTGGATGATTGAATACTATTTCTATTTTTGGTTTTTTCCCTACTCAGGAAGTTAAACTTTGGAGGCTTGATGTTGACAGTGGTCTCAATTTTCCTTTGCTTTAACTCTTTCAACTCATTGGAAAAATACTTGATTGTCCTAGACAAGCTTTTCAGATCCATAGCTTCTTTATCCTTGGCCTTGTTTGAAGAGGCATGAGACCTTTTTCCTCTCTCCTTGGAGTCTTTAGATGATTCATCGTCAACGATGACTCTAATTGCATGCAATTTCTTCTCAACTACGATAGCTTCTTAAAAAAATTGTACCAAAGTTTCATTCACAACTCTCTTTACAAAATGTGAAATGCTTGTTGGCAAGGCAGAGGTGTAGTAATCGATTGTGATAGAAGCATGGGTTCTCGTATCTGAAGGAAATTGGTTCAATAAATGATAGAACCTCTGATTAAAATCTCTTACCTTTTCTTTTTACCCCATATTTAGATTCCCTAACTCCTTTAATAAAATATTTGGGGTTTTATCATCGATGAACTTTTCAAGGAACAACCTTTTAAACCCCCTTTAGTTCTGAATTGAATTTGCGGGAATAATATGATACCAAGTAGTCGCTCTACCATCTAAGGTACAAGGAGAAAGTTTTCATGCAACATCGTTATAGGATACCTCAAGCATCTTCATGTGTAGGTATAAGCTATCCAAGTGGTCTTTTTCTTTGTTTGTCCTGTCAGGGTCATATTTTGTTAACAATATTTTCGAGAGTCTTAGCATCTTATCTAAAACACCTGAAAGGGAAAGTGGGTCCTGAGACATCCAATCCAAACCGTGGTCTGCCATATCCTTGTCTCTATACTCCTCTTCTTTATAATCTAAGAATTTTTCTTCATGACTGCCTAACCCACAGAAAGTGTCATTTAAGAGAATAATGTTTTTTCTGTCCCCCCCATTATAAGATGGAGGTCACTATGGTTTTTCTAAATTTTGTACAAATTATTCTAATTATTCGAGGGGAGAAAAAACGAAATATTATACTATAGAAACCATTATCCCAGTAGGATTTATTTATTTCCTCTTTGGAAAATATGGAAGATTGTGTGCTCTAGGAAATAATCCAATAGCCTTTGTAAAGTGACAAGTTATAGGCTGAATTTCTTTGATGTGCTCATAGGAAACTTTACAACTTTGTTCAGGATCAGGTTAAGAAGATCTTCCTGCTTCAGTAATATGACTCGTAGAGGTGTTGGGAATGTTGATGCCTTGACTGGAGGAAGTGTTATGTGGGTGGGTGGAGTCAACAACCATAAAAATATGGTTTTTGTCCTTCTAGCGCCAGAAATGTTGAAATTTTTGGACCTAACTGTTGGCATTATAGTGTTGGCAGTGATGTCAACAATCTCTGGGTGATGTTGGTCATATACATGATTTATGAGTGCTTGGTGTTGGATGATTGGTGATGTCTTGATTAGTTCGAATTTATGTCAACATAGTTATGACTATACCTAGTTGTGATGAGTTGTGGATGCTGACTTGGATATGGATTCACATGTTGTGATTGGAGATGTTGCCATTGCGGGCAGTTGGAGAGTTGCTCATGGTGTGTTGGTTGGAGATGTTGATATTGCAGGATGTTGGAGAGATGCTAATGGTGTGTTTTTTGGATATGTTGCTACTGCAATAAGTTGGAAAGCTACTCTAGATGTTGCATATGTCTCTACATGTCTTGGAGACATTGCATGTGTTGAAATTTGCAACAAGAAATATTGAAAATTGCAACAAGAAGAGGCGTCTAATTTAATTTTCCCTTAATTAAATAAGAAGTAAATTGTAATTCCACATCACATGAAAAATTGTACGAGTTAAATAAGTCAGGAATCCTTGGTTATTTAAGTCAAGTTGATTTGAGGGTCAAACTAGAGGCATGTAGAGTGTTACCTAAGTTTTAGTGGGCCCGGTTACAATTTATTTTGAGTTGTAGTTATTTAACATAACTATTTGAGGTTAAATCAGTTTAAATAGTTCTAACTAATGGAGGAACTAGTGATAGGTCCAGTGAATTAAATATGATTTAATTCACATGCACTGATCAATTAGATAACTGATAATTTGCTAAAAATAGCTCATACATGTCAGTTCTAAGGAAGACCTAGTTGAGATTGGAGGTAAATGGAAGTGTACTATCAATTGTATAATTAGAAAATTGTAGAGGTGGTGCATGGAGTCAAAAGAAGGGCCTTAATGTATTGTGCAATCCTTATTGGGTAATTTCCTAATTAATAGGGGTTTAATTTCCCTAGGGATTACGCAAGCAATAAGGATAGCCTAAGGCCAAGAAATTGGTTAAGTATTGAACCAAAGTATCCTAGGAATCAGTGATAGAGACAGAGATTGTGTAGAGAGCTCTCAAGCCTGAGAGAATCATTGAATTGTTTCATATTATTTGACTTATGCCATATACATATAGTGGGTTTTTTAGTTGAGGATTTCCCCAGATAAATATTTGTGTTGTGCAATTGAAATTATTTCTCTTTCTTGTTCATGTGATTGTGCGATCGTGATTGGTATCCGCAATTTGTATAATAGATTCAAGTATTTTGTTTTAGCATATTACAAGATCAGTTGAATCTATGTGGATTTTCTACATGGTATCAAAGCGGGAATCAATAGGGAAGATAATAATATGGGTTTTTTTTTAGGAGGTGAATTGAATTTGCAGATCTACTCTTCAGGACCAGTAGCAAGATCATGATGCCTTTCTATGGACTGAGACTCAAATATGCCCTTGAGGGTAATTCAAATTACATAGCTTGCAAGGAAAGGATGGAAACAGTGTTGGAAGACAACGAGTTGAAGGAGTTCATAGATAGTTATATTCTGAGGCCCGCAACAACAGATGCTCAAAATTTGGATTCATGGAAAAAGAATGTAGCAAAGGCGAGAAGGATTCTATTATAAGGAGTTCGAGATCATATTGTCTCGGACCGTGATGGAAATGAAACTCAATATTCTATGTATAAGGATTTAATATATTTGTTTTAGAACAACAATGAGCATAGGAAGCTAGCGCCGAAGGAAAATCTTAGAAAAATGGAGATGGAGAAGGGTGACACAATACCAAAAAACTTGACGAAGTTCACTCAATGTCGAGATGAGCTTGGAAGTGTTGGTGCTATAGTTGTCGAGGATGAGCTGGTGAGCCTAACACTTCTATGCCTTCCCAAAAGCTAGCACAACTACCATGATTTGGTGAATAGGAGGGAGAATCTACCAGAGTAGGAGTGATTTTGGTCTGACTTGGTACAAGAAGAGATTCGGCGGAATACAAGAGATGGATCCTCATAAAAAACTAATGATGAGGATAATTGTGCCTTTGATGGAAAGGAAAATAAAGGGAAAGGAAGGAATCCCATTCCAAATTATATTTTGGCCAGGTAGGTAAGAATAAGGACTTTTCGAAGATTAAATGTTTTCACTGTCATGAGCTGGGACACTATGCCACATAGTGTCCAAAAAATAAGGCCATCAAGAATCCCACAAGAGGAGTGGTGGGTGAATATATTGCTTCATAATTCAATGTGAATTTCACTCTCATCACATGCATGGTGTCATCAGTGATGGGTTTTGTGTGGTACCTGGATAGTGGAGCTTCATTCCATATGTCGGACAACAAAGAATTATTTAGAAACTTGGAGGAGAAGGATCTCCAGATGCACATCGAGATGGGAGATACGGAAGCTATAGCGCAACCAATATAGGCATTATTACCTTTTAGAGGTAGTATGGTACTCCTCTCACATTAGAAGATGTCATGTATGTTCTTGGTTTAAAGAATAATTTAGTTTCAGATTCTATGTTAGAAAATCGCAGCCATGATGTGATATTTAGCAAAGGAAAGGTTTTCCTTCATCACAAAGCCATGGGATAGGTGAAGAATATTGGGGTTTGGGTAAAGAACCTCTACAAATTGGATGTAGAAGACTATGTTTCCTTGAGCACGAAATCAGAGAAGGTGCAGAGACGATAAATCAGTGGGTTAAGGCATAAAATATTGGGCCATCTACACCATGGTGCTTTGAATATCATGAAGAATATTTCTACAAGACTTCCCAAGGGTGCACTTGAGTAGTAAGATACATGAAAAGGGTGTGCATTGGGTAAGTACACCAAATCCATCTTTCATGATAAGGATAGTCGAGTGAAGGAAATCCTTGAAATAGTTCACTCAGATGTGTGTGGACCATTCTTGACAACCTATACAAAAAAACATAGGTATTATGTGATTTTTGTAGATGATTTTTCATAAAAGTGTTGGATATTCTTCATGAAGAAGAAGGAAAATATGTTCTCAAAATTTTGTGAGTTCAAATCATTTGTCGAGAAAGATGCAAGGAAGAAGGTGAAGGCTCTCAAGAGCGACAACGGTGGATAATATGTATCGAATGAATTCAAGAAATTTTTTACTTCATAAGGAATTCGAAAAGAATTGATAGAACCCATAGCAGAATGGGGTTGGAGAAAGGAAGAACAAAACTATTGTGGGAGTAGCGCGTGTGATGTTGCATGATTAGGGCCTACTATTTCACTTGTGGGCTAAACCATGAAACATATCAGTATTTATGCAGAACAAAAGTCCTCGTTGAATTATTGAGGTGAGTAAACTAGAGGAATATTTTTTAGCTAAGAAACCAGACGTGGCACACTTTAAAATTTTTGGTTCATCATTTTATTATCATGTAACCAAAGATGCCAGAAAAAAAATATAGAGCCAACAACTGAGTTGGGAATATTTGTAGGGTACACTGATACATCTCACAACTATCGGGTGTACTTTCCATTTCACACAATGACAATGGTCAGGAGAAATATGAAGTTCAATGAAGAAAAGGCCATATGAATTTCCCTTGAGAGGGAGTTTCAATTGCATGCAGTTGAGTGATCTCTTAGCTCCAAAAGAATATTCAACAAGTTATGGAGCAGCCAAAATTGGATAAGAAGAGAGGAGACTGAGTGGAGGCATCCACTCAAATATAGACCTCTAGTAGGGGGGAATTTTGATCCAAGTGGGCAAAGAGAGCACATTCAACCATAACTCCAGGAGAGAGGCGGGGTGATGTAAATCAATAGTCGCAAGAGTGCAAAATTTTCAGCAGGTTCCATTGATATGTTTTGTCTCATGGATAATTATCTTGCTATGGGGGCCCATAGTACATAGGAGCAGAATGGATCAGTGGTAGTGATGCAGTCAGATGACAGAGTGACAGATGCAGAGACTAGAAACAGTCAAATACTGGGGAGCAGAGAGAAAAGTTGGAAGCAGTGCAGATGGCATAGTGCAGAGTCAAAAGCAACGCAAAGTTTTCAATAGATAGTGCAATATCTAGTAGTAGTTAGAGACTCTGGTGACAGATGCATCATATTTATCATAGTTGATTCAGTTTGGATGCTTTTTAGTTTCAGAAGTTGTAGTAGCAATAACAATAGAAAGAAGTGTTGCATGCAGAATATTCCAAAGGTACTAGATCAGGATAGAGTTGAATTCATTTCTTGTTGAGAGGGAGTGTTGAAATTTGCAACAAGAAATATTGAAAATGGAAACAAGAAGAAGCTTCTAATTTAATTTTCCCTTAATTAAATTAGAAATAAATTGTAATTCCACATCAAGTGATAGCTTGTACGAGTTAAATAAGTCATGAAGACTTAGTTAGTTAAGTAAATTCGAGTTGAGGGTCAAACTAGAGGCATGTATAGTGTTCCCTAAGCTTTAGGGGGGCGAGTTACAATTTATTTTGAGTTGTAATTATTTAACTTAATTATTTTAGATAAAATAATTTTAACTAGTTCTAACTGATGGAGGAACTAGCAAGAGGTCCAGTGAATTAAATATGATTTAATTCACATGTAGTGATCAATAAAATAACTAATAATTTGCTAAAAATAGATCATGCATTTCATTTTTGAGGAAGACAGTTGATATTTGAGTTAAAGGGAAGTGTACTATAATTTGTATAACTAGAAAATTGTACAGGTGGTGCATGGAGTCAGCAAAAGGACCTTAATGTATTGCACAATCATCTTAGGTAATTTCCTAATTAATAGGGGCTCAATTTCCCTAGGGATTGCGTAAGCAAGAAAGGTAGCCTCTGGCCAAGAAATTGGTTAAGTATTGAACTAAAGCTAGCCTAGGAATCAATGATATAGACAAAGATAGTGCAAAGAGCTCTCAATCATGAGAGAAACATTATATTATTTCATATTATTTGACTTATGCAATATACAGATAGTGAGGTTTTTAACTAAGGCTTTCCCCAGATAAATATTTGTGTTGTGTGATTGAAATTCTTTCTCTTTCTTGTTCATGTGATTGTATAATCGTAATTGGTTTCCGCAATTTTTAGAATAGATTCAAGTATTTTGTTTTGGAATATTACAAGATTAGTTGAATCTATGTGGATTTTCTACAACATGTGTTGCTACATGTGTGAGATGTGGTTGCTTTCTTTGGAGGTGCTTCTACCAGTGATGGAGGCAGTTATATGTGTTGATGTTGTTGTTGCAGAAGTATGAGATGTTGATTGTAATATTCCCAATTAGCCCAATCTAATGGGAATCTTCATTTTTGTTTTACTTTTCTGTTTCATGAATAAATGTGTAAAGGAGTGTTATAGCATCATTTCTCACCTTGACATGATTCATGATTGCTACATGGCTTTATGGGCACCCATTCCTACAGACTTAGACAAATTCACTTAAAAACAGTGGAAAATCCTTCATACGCGACTATGCCCGTGTTTTTCCGCGTGTATACGCGAGTACAGCTAGACTTTTCCGCGTATGCCATTTTAATGATTAAAAAATATATAAAAATTCCTAATTTCGCGCTGGGTTGATGGTTACTCAGGTAGTTCAACCACCCCAGCCCGTGGCCAACTGTTTCCAACTGCTGAAACTACTTGGAGGGACTATAAAAAGGCCTCATATGTATGGCCTAAGGGAGAGAGAGAATTATTATTATTATACTCTGTTGGTTCCCTATCCAAGTCTGATTCCCCGTGCCTCCTGCACTTTCCCAGTTCATTTCACGAAACCCTTGTTTCCTTGAGATACACATCCCTTTATATGTTATCTCGTATGCACTCATTTGGAAGGAGTCTTAGCGAGGCAAGGGCTGGACGGATCCGGACGACGGTCGGCGAAGGCCTTGGAAGGATCAGGTGATCTCTCCACTTACTTTTGTACGTACTATTTTTATAATACAGAAGTATCATGCTGTTCCCGAAGTAAACGTGTTAGTGAATGCTTTAATGTATGAAGAATATTTGTTATACAAGCATTTATGATGATTTATTTAATGTTTTATATAAATCTCACTAACATATAGAGTAGAAATATACTGTACAACTTGTCCTTTGTGCTGGTTTCTTCTTGTATTTCAGGTGAAAGAGGAAGGACGGTTGCAGGGAGTTTGAACTCCACGTGGATCTACTTCAAACGTAGGACCAACGGGTAAAACTCTCGTTCTGCTCTATTTCGTTTTCATGGCTGTGCATGATCGTGTGAGTCTCTGTTAAATAGTACGCCCCTGCTCTGTGGAGGTTGAATCCCAACCAACCTCTAGGGTGTTAAATCCCAGCTTGAGCTGGCGACTACGGCAAGGTCCTCACATTTGTGATTCCCTCTTTGTTAGGTTGTTTCGTAATTATTTGGTAGAAATAACTTTTCTTATCACTACAGTCCAGGTTTTCTTTCTTGCCGGTCGATGCAGGCTTTTATACCTTTCCCGGACTTGTATTTTTATTTTTCATTATCTTTCTTTGTATACGCGAGTATTTCTTGCCTACAGTCGCGTATACCCCTAGTGAGTTTGTGTCAGACCGCGTATCATGAGTTTATCTTTTTTCTGGTGATGTATACACGCATTGCATATACTTCTGGAGTCAATACTAATACCTAAATTTGAATTTAGAAATTTCAAGATTAAGTGTTTTGGTCTTTACAGTACATCAGAGCTGTGTTTGCGGTGTCTTTTTACTTCTTTGGAGTGTAATGATGGTTTTAAATCTTCGTTCTTTCGTTTTACTGAAAGGCGATTTTTTGGCGAAGTGTTCTTGTTGGTGCTAGCACTCCTGGATTGAGTTCCAAGATCGCTTTCTGAGCGTTCTTGGCTGTTCTGCTTTACCAGAACAGAGAGCCTTTGCTCACTGACTCACTCCTGTCTTTGTGTTGTGCTTCGCATTGCGTTCTTTTCTTTGTTTTCGATTGGTTTTCTCGAGTTTCATAAGCTAGGGTTTTGTTGCATTTTTCGAAGATGTTTTCTTGTTTCTTTGGAGTTTTGTATTGCAACAAATTTGCACTATTTCTCTTGGCTGTTTGATTGAGTTTTTAGTCTTCCGTTGCCCTTATTGATCTTACTGTCATTAGTTTTATAAGGTTTGGGGGCATAGTTGGAGTTTAGGCTTCAAATTCGGTCTTGTTTTGGCTTGGATTGAGATAGTTGTTCTTGGTTTTCTTGAAGCTCTTGTTTTATAAAACTGAAAAGCCCAAAAAACATTTGTTTTGCTTTTTGTTTTTGCATATCAAAAACTCAAAAAACATTGTTTCTTGTTTTTGTTTTGGTTGTTGCCTTTTTCATTTTCGTTTGACTTCATCTTTTGGGACTTTAGTGAAGTTTCTTGCTTCTAGTTTCCCGCTTGATTGTGAAGGGAGGTTGTCTTTTGATTTCTTCTTCTTCTTGTTGAGTATTTTGGTGTCTTATATTAAGAGTTCTTGTTTGCAAGAATTAGCTTTCTGGATATCAAAAGATTAGTTGAAACTAGAGGAGCCTTTTGGGAAATTTCACCTTGTTTCAAGGGACTTTCTGCATCTTAGAATTTACATGCTAGTGGTCATTTGCATTAGGTGCATTGAATCATTTAGTTAGCTTCTTAATTTTTGTGCATGTGAGTTTGTAATTCGAAAAGAAAAATACATTTTTTAGCCTCGTAGAACTTACATAGAAATTGCTCTTCATCGAAAGACTAAGAACTGCATGTGCATGTAGTCGGGTTTTTATTAATTTCTTTTGCGTCAGAACATCATTGGTTTCAACTCCATATCCTTATGACTTAATACAACAGCCCTTAAAATAAGCGATTAAATCTAAAATCAACTAGCAAGTTTTATTTAGTGTCAATCACCAACTAGCTAGGTTGTAGAGCCTTGGAATAGGAGAGAGGAGAGTTAACTCTCCAAGGCCGCTCAAACAGACATAGAAGTTTACTAATTGAGCGAAATCCAATTCCGTGAGGTGGACTGGGAAAGCTCTCATCCGAGAGTCAAGCGCGAGGGGAAGTGAAGGTTAAGAAGAGGGATACCCCCCCTCCGATTAGCTGAATCTAACCTCAAGACCGTTCCGCCCAGCTTCTGATATGGATTGGTGTCCATAGTTGCTGTTCCTAGGTTCCACATAGGTGACTGCGGGGGGGAATACCCGTGGTACCTGAGGCAGACGTCGCATCACTTCCAGCAGTACTTCTGGGGGGTGCCCTTGCGAAGCTTGGGTGCTTGAGCCGGGAAAGGCTGTTGTTAGGAGGTCGGCGTAACTGTTTCTGATACCTTCGCTAGTTGTTCTGGGCCCTAATCATCCCAGACTGCTTTCGGAAGGTCCTATACCTCGCTTTCCTGTATTTTGGTGTCCGGTCCTCATCACCCGGAGCGGAAATACTTGGAGGCTGTTTGCTTGCTGTTTCTCAGGGTTTTGATTTTAGTGAGTGCTCTTTGCTCCTAGCTTGCCTAGCTTTACACTTTTCTTGAGTCTAATATAATAAATTTGTAAAAGTGGCTGATCAAGCGCCTCGACGTTCGAGGAGAGTCCGGGGGTTATCTCCCGAGAGTGCAGAGCCTTCTTCGAGAAGGCGTAGGAGCGATCTCGCAGGTGGTTTTCACCCTGTAGAGTCTGACGCTGTGGAGAGAGATCCTCCACTAAGGTCTGAAGGTTTCGTTGCTGATTCCGGTGTCGGTTCCGAGAGGAGCGTTTCGCTCACCTCGAGGGTATTGTTTCCTCAGGAGGAAGATTTTCAGATAGAAGATATACCTGAGCCTGCAGCTACAGGTCCATCTCCTCTTCCTCTTGATCATCCGTTTGTTATAGAGTACATCGGACCGGAGTCTGAGACACCGCCGGATCTTCCTTATCTTTCTTATCTTTCGATGGCCACGACTGGGAACGCGGCTTCTACCGTGAGTGCTGCGGGCATTCAGACCCCTGCTTCTGTCGAGGCCGGGGGCACTCTTGCTCTATCTTCGAGTGCTTCTAGCACTGCTATGTTTGGCTCTGGGTTCACCCAAGCATATGCTTCTCAATCTGGTCCCTTTGTTTCAGGGATGTCCATTGCTGGAAATCCCTCTTTTTCCTTTACCGCCGGTGCAGCTGGATCTACGCCCATGTCCAACATGGCTAGTGGATCGGCTTCTTTTCAGGGTTTCCCCTTTGGGACTGGGCATATTCCTAGTCCTAATCCTTCTTTAGGGTCATTTCCTTTTACGTCCCAGACCCAAAGTTTTAATCCTTGGGCTCAGGGGCCAAGTTCGGCTTCTTTTACAGGATGGAATCCTATGTTTGCAACGTCGGGGGCAGGGAATCAGTTCATCGCGAGTCATCCGGGGAATGCTTCTTTCCCTGCATCGAGTGCTTATCAGTCTTTTTCTCCTCTATCTAATGCATGGAACCCCTACCAGGGGCTTACATCTTCAGTCAATACTTCAGCGGTGGGAACTAGTCTGGGTCTTGGTAACTCGGCGTGGGGAGGAGGTTCTTCTCCGTTTTCTACGGGTCCTTTCTGGCAGCCTGGTGCCTCATCAAATCCAGGCTATTCTTTTCAGAATGTGGGAAATACATCCCATCAAGGATGGAATTCTCAGGCTCCGCCGCGATTACCATTTCTGGCAACGTTAAACTTGCCAGACTTGGCGAAGTTAACTAATGACCCGATTCGATATAGTCCGGGTTGGCCTCCGGTTCCAACCAAACTTCCTTCAGACATTTCTAAGTTTGAAGGTAAGAATGGTGAAGATCCGGCAGACCATGTCACCACATTCCACTTATGGTGTTCATCCAACTCTCTGATCGACGATTCGATTAGATTGAGGTTATTTCAGCGCACCTTAACTGGAAACGCCGCGAAGTGGTATATAGAGCTTACTGGGGGCAGTTTCGCCACATTTGGAGAACTGGCTGTCACTTTTCTTAACCATTTCCAGTTGCATGTCAGATATGAGGCTGGGACCGAACTCCTGGCTAATTTTAAGCAGGATGAGGCAACTCACATTTCTGATCATATTCAGGAATGGAGGAGAAGGAAGAGGCTTATCAAAGCCCATATTCCAGGTGAGTTCCTTCTCGAGTGGTTTTTGAAATCGCTTCAGTCCGATATTTCAAAGGATGTATCCATGTCAGGGGTATATTCCGAGGAGCAGGCCATCTTTAGGGCCCAGCAGTTAGAGTTGATCTATTCTCAGTCTGGCATGCTTTACAAGTATTTACCTAATGCTCCTCGCTCCAAATTGGATCTATCGAAACCTAAACCTGGTCCGCATGGTGACGGACTTGTCGGATCGGTCAGTAGTAGTGCAGCCAGCCTGCTTTCTCAATTGCAGCAGTTGTCTTTACAATCTGCTTCTTCTGGTCAGGCTGTGCCTACTGATTCTTCACCTTCCCAGTCTTTGTCCATTAATGCTGTCCAATCTTCTGAACCCAAAGGAAATCAACAGTCCGATGGGAAGAAGAAGGGACGTAATAACAAGAAGAAGGGCAAGAATGGGAAGGGCGATGCAAATAAGACCAACGAGCGTGTTGGTGAAGGGCAAAAGGAGAAAAAGAAAGTTAAGTTTCCGTGCAAGCTTTGTGCTGGAGACCATCTCACGCATCTTTGCCGGAAAATTCAGGATGCTCAGCGCCGGTATGCGACAGGTTCTTAGTTCCCGAACGTGACGCTCGGCCCTTTTTCCCCAAGGGCAGCAATTAATTGCTGGCGCGAATCAAAATCCTGGGGCTTCCTCTGGAGGTCCTCAGGAAGGGGAAATTTCGTCGAATATCTTTATGATGAGTGCTCACGTGGATGTCGCTACGAGATCCCGTGATTATGGCGGAGAGGAATCTTCGAAAGCTAAGGAAGTTCCTGATGCTACTGAGCCGCTTCATATCACGAAGCCAACTGTCGAGTCTATGCTTCGGATACCGAAGGCATCCTCTAAGCGGTCAACGATCAATCCGAACATGAGGGCTGCCCAGAACTACTCGATTGTAGAATCGCGCGAGTCCTTGTGCTAGCATAATGGAAACACAGAGGTACTCCGGTCTTGTCCCGACTCTGAGCGCGGTCTTGCTCCTTGCCATTGGTTTGGGCTATAGATCCGAAAAATTCTCTTACGTTACCTTTGATATGAAGAATTTTAAAAAAGAGACTTCCTCATCATATGGCCTTCCATATTAAATCATCGTACGGAAGACTAATATCTTTCGCACGGTCGTTGATGAGGTGCTTCTACTTGCGTGATGTCTCTCGCATGTGGAAGCACTTTAGGATCTCCCCAAAGTTGTTCAATCTAGCACTATTCTTCTTGAATTCGATGGCCATTCTCATAGGCCCATGGTATTGTCCCGAGCTGCCCATACGTAAATTTGAGGGCAAAACCGTTAACATAGGAGTTGAGGTAGTAGATGCGGCCTTGGACTACAATACTGTTGGGGGCTTGGATATATGATATGGATGCCATTGCATCTTCACTATTTCGGATAGTATGTTTCCCCCACGAAGGGAGGATAATTACGGTGGATCAACTGGACTGTCCTCCTATAGACCTGGATGCGCCTCCTGACTCATCTGTCCCTAAGTTGGACAGTACTAAGGCACCTATTGAGAATCTGGGAGTTGGAATGTATTCTTCCCTGATGGGATCTTTTGATCTTCCTCCTCCTAAGGTGGCTATCAATGCTATTTCATCCTCCAAGGCTCCCCTTCGAAGAGAGTTCTTTCGAACTCATTATTTTTCGGACCCTTGGACCTTACCTTCTGCAACAGCCACATTGGAGGAAGGGCAAGTGAGTGGAATGGCATTCCCGATTTCTGCAGCTGAGATTGCATATCAGTCTGTTGTTGACACTGCAGAATCTGATCCAGCTCCTCTTTCGCCGGAAGAGTTGGATGATGATGTGGCTCTGGATTGGACGCTTACTTCTTCTTCTGCCCAGGATTGTCTAGATACCACTCTTCCATATGAAGAGGCCATCCTGGAAGTGATGAAAGGTATAGATAGACCGTGGGATGACTTGCATCATCGGTCTTACTTCCTACGACTTGAGCGAAGTCGAAGCTAGTTTTCCAAGTCCTCGGTCTACGGACTGTTCACCGAGTCTTGAGCCCCTTAGCTCCGGCACGGTTTATCTTGAAGGGAACACTCGGCTGACGATCCTCTCAAGCCATCCCGTTGTTCCTCCTCAGGAATCCAACATATTATTGAAGCGATTTTCATTGTTTGAATGTTCTAGTGAAGAGTTCAAATCTATACCAAGCTCTTCAAGAGTATAGGGATGTTTTTGCTTGGTCTTTTATGAGAAATGCCTGGCATAGATCCATCTATTGTCCGGCATGAGATCAAGACGTATGAAAACGCTAAGCGGTCGAGCAAAAACACGTCAGGTTAACCTAGGAAGGCGGCGGCTATCAAAATTTGAAGTTGAAAAGTTTAGCAAGGCGGATTCATTCCAGTTCCTGCCGTGAATGGGTTTCAAACCCTAGTTCTGATAAAAAGCAAGGAACAATTCGAGTGTGCATCGATTTCAGAGACCTGAATAAGGCGTGTCCTAAAGATAATTACCCCACACCCTTCATTGATCAGATTATTGATGAGTGTGCTGGTAATGAAATTTTTTCCTTCATGGACGGTTTTTCTGGTTACAATCAAATTACTATCCGTCTAGAAGATCAACATAAGACCACATTTATTTGTCCCTGGGGTACGTTTGCATATAAGAAAATTCTTTTTGGTCTGAAAAATGCTGGAGCCACTTTTCAGCGGGCCATGTCCTACGCCTTCCACGACATCAAGAAAATTATCGAGGCATACTTAGATGATCTAGCTGCTCATTCTCGAAAGAGGATGGATCATCCAGGACACCTCCGACAAATATTTGAGAGATGTCGTTTTTATAAAATTCGTTTGAATCCGAACAAGTGCGTTTTCGCGGTAACATCCGGTCGGCTGTTGGGGTTTATCGTGTCTAGTGAAGGGATAAGGGTAGATCCCTTCAAGGTTGAGGCAATACTTCGGTTGCCTCCCCCGTCTTCAATTCGTCAGCTTCAAAGTCTCCAAGGGAAGTCTAACTTTCTTCGGAGGTTTATCATTAACTATGCTGAGATTACAAAGGGATATATGAGACTGTTGAAGAAAGGAGTCCCTTTTCTTTGGGACGACTATGCTCAACGCTCATTCGATGCCTTGAAAAAGGCATTGACCTCTGCTCCTTTGCTGAGTCCACCCGATTATAGCAGAGATTTTCTTTTGTATCTGGCTACAGAAGAATCTACCATTGGTATGGTTCTGGTTCAGGAGGATGATGCTCTTGTTGAGCATGTTATTTACTACCTTAGTCGAGGACTGGTAGGACCTGAACTGCGATACACCCCGATAGAAAAGTTAGCCTTAGCAGCAGTTCATGCTGTGCAGCGACTCCGACATTATATTATTCTTCGCAAAACTTATGTCTTGGCAGCTGCCAATCCATTTCAGTTTGTCCTCAGCAGGCGAGTGATTGGGGGCAAATATAATAGATGGATTGTGATATTACAAGAATTTGATCTAGAGTTCATATCTGCCAAATCCAAGAAGTCATTAGTCTTTGCGGAATTGATCTCCGAGTTGCCTTGTGGTGAGGAGATGATCTATGATGAGTCCTTTCCGGACAAGCACTTGTTTTTGATCTCTCCACAAGATCCTTGGTATGGGGATATCATCATGTATCTCCAGACTGCGAAGTTTCCCTCTTCTTTTTCGAAAGATGAGCGTCGTAAGCTGCGTCACTTAGCTAAAAGTTATCTAATTATTGGTGATGCTTTGTACCGTCGAGGGGTTGATTCAATCCTAAGACGCTGCTTAACTTTCGAAGAAGCTGAGGCTGTGCTTAATGATTCTCACGGTGGAGCTTGTGGGGGTCATTTATCAGGGCTTGCTACAGCCCAAAAGATTTTACGTGCTGGCTACTTCTGGCCTTCGATTTTCAAAGATTGTATTGAATCGGTCAAGAAGTGTCATCCTTGTCAAGTGTATACTCGAAAAATGCGCGCTCATCCAGCTCCGCTTTTTCCAGTCGTTACTGTCGGACCCTTTACAAAGTGGGGTATGGATTATACTACTTGTAACCCGCATTCGGCAAAAGGTCACAAGTACATTATCGTAGCAGTAGACTACTTTACGAAGTGGGTCGAAGCTATGCCTACTTTTGGGAACGATGGTGAGACTGCAGCTCTTTTCTTCTTCAACCAAGTCATTGCTCGTTTCGGTATACCTAGAGAGATTGTCACTAACCATGGCAGTCACTTTCAGAACAGTATGATGGCAGAGTTGGCTCTTAAATTGGGTTTCCGGCAGGAGCATTCATCTCCATATTATCCTCAGGCCAATGGCCAGGTGGAAGCCGTGAATAAGTCCTTGAAGACCATTCTTCAACGGACGATTGATAAACATAGATCCAACTGGCACATTATGCTATATCCTGCACTCTGGGCATACAGGACGTCAGTTAAAACTGCAACTGGCTTTACTCCGTTTCAGTTAGTCCACGGGGTGGAATCCGTATTTCCCATTGAATGAGAGATTCCTTCCCTTAAACTGGCTGTTGAGCTTCTTCCTGACACTTCTAGTCTGGCAGAGCGGCTTCTTCATCTGGAACATCTTGATGAGCAGCGTCGAGATGCCGCCACGTTGAACGAAGCACATAAAAACCGAGTCAAAGTCCAGTACAATAAGGCGGTTAAGCCTAGGGTCTTTTCCGAAGGTGACCTTGTTTTGGTCTATGCCCAAGAAAAAGATGCCTTGGGGGCAGGAAAGTTTAAGTCGATGTGGTATGGCCCCTATATTGTTAAAAAAGTCCTTAAGAAAGGAGCGTATACCTTGGTTGACTTCGAAGGAAACGAGTTGCCGGAGCCCCGAAATGGGCTCTATTTGAAGAAGTATTATGCCTAGGCTTTGGCCTGGCATTTTGCTTTGTATATAGTAGTTTTTTGTCTTGTACATATCTGTTTGATTTTCGATTTTTGATGGGATGGTGATGTTTTTGATCTGCTTTGGCAGGTTGTGTTGATGTCATGAGTCATTATGGTTTCGCCAATGGTGCTAGTAGACACACCCGGAACTTAGCTTCCGCGGCTTGGGTGCTTCACTATCCTTCCGGTCAGCTGTTGGTATCAAGAGGGGTCTGCATTGGTCCTGCTTCCAATAACGTAGCAGAATACACTGCAGTCATTCATCTACTCTCGGAGGCAATATCTTTGGGTGTTGATTCGTTGGTAGTTTTCTTGGACTCCCAGTTGGTGGTGTCGCAGTTGAACAACACTTATCGGGTACGAGATCCAGTTTTATTACGATTGTTCTTGAGGGTACGTTTGTTACAAAGGTCATTTCAATTTTTAACATTCATTCATATTCCTCGAGCTGACAATTGGTTTGCTGACTCGTTGGCTAATCAAGCTTTAGATTGGCATATTAATCATTCAATACAATAAAATCTAATCATCAAAAACATCATACATTTGATACATTTATCACATCACATCAAATATCGCTGTATATATATCATCGGTATGTCAAAAAACTTTACAAAATTTGGATCCATCAATGCCGTACAAAACTTGGGCTTATGCCCCATCATGTTCAGTCTCAAAAAGAATATACAGTCATCTAATATAAAAAATCTGTCTACTCCTGAGGACCCTACCCAGAAGTTGCGTTCCTATAGAACATCACTGCAGTGGCCACACGGCGGAACAGTCTAACCCAGTCCCGGGGTACTCCTACAACCCGTCTCTGGACGGCTTCTGGCAAGTCCTCCACAGCAGCCAGAGGGATTTGGCGGGTTAGCCCCTCCAAGTTTCTCTGCACGGCCTGGAGGGTCTTGTCAGAATCCGCTGTCTCTGCTTCACCTCTGCGACGCTTGTGACGTGCTAGGCCCTCAGGACGCACTGGTCCAACATCTGAAACATGATCATTTTTATTTGTCAGTCATTATGAATCCAATCCAAAAACATGTTTGTTTTTCATTTTTCATACATATTTGAAAAATCCAAAAAAAATCATATAAGTTAAAATTTTTGAAAAAACTTACCGACTGCTCCCCATGCTGCACCGGGTGGAAGTACTAAATCTGGATCTCCTCGGAAATCCATCCCGGCATAGGGATAGTCGTCTACTGCGATGATCTGTTCTCTCCACCATAAGAAGAACTCATCGTCCCAGGTAGTTCGGGGTACCTCGCTGCCCCCCAGTCTCTTCATCATGTCTGCCCAACGGGCAATTCTTGGGTCCCGAGGGCTGCAGATAGTTGAGATGACTTTGGGTCTCAAAGCTGGAACTCTCTCTCGAAGAATGTAGTCAAAATGGTTCCATAGCCAAAGTGTTTTGTATGTGTTTTGCGAATGGAGGTCAGTTGTTGTTTCATGTTCAGTAGCAGGGCAGTGCACCAATCATACACATGAATTAAGCACTCTACAGCTATGCTCATGTGCGCCCTGGACGCCTGATGCAGTGAGGCAGATCCTGCCACTCTGCCGATGGTGAACAGGATGATCTTCATGTGCAAGTCCCTGATATCTCTGATTGCAATCTGTGTGCCTACTTTCTTGGAATCTTCTATGCAATAGAGTTGGACATAATCCTCCACGGTTAACCCTCCCAGAGGCTTTCCGTGCAGATCCACTGGGTCTCCCCTCCTGGAGAGTCCAGTGATGAAGTATATATCTTCCACCTCTATGCGTAGTGGCATTTGATCAATGATGAAACAATCCTGATCCGGTTCCCAATAATTTACCAGCATTTCAAGCAATCTCACATTACTTTTCATATTGGGCATTTTGAAAAATTTGAATAATCCACAGTTTCGGAGGACGTTTTGTGCTGCACGGTCTTCCATGACCTCTTGGTCTACTGCACTATGCTCGCGTTCCCTCCATGAAATTGTCATCCTGCAAAAAATTCATTAAAATTTGCATTAGAAACTCATTTTTAAAATTCGGACTTGCGCATACGCTAGTTTCGCTGTGCACAGTCGCGTATACACGCGACTTGCCTTCTTTGAACCCGCGTATGCGCAGGTACGCGTTTTTTAATAAGGGTTTCCAGGTAAAAATCCACTTAATTTTAAATTTTAAACGGACAAAATGAATCAACGGGATGAATAAGGAGCCTACCTGAAGTTTCGCTGAATTCTGACGGTCGGTTGTTGTTGATTTGACGAAACAAGTTTTTAGCTCCAGAGCTCTTTTCCAAATCAGCTATGCAATAATGAACCAATTGAGAGGTAATTTGTGTATTTATGGCTAAAAAATTGAAAATTTTCGCAAAAATTTCCTTGTTCTTATATTTTCGATCTGTCTTATGCTGTATAACTTGATTGCTTGGAAGTGCCCGGTTTGGTATATTTCAGGTACATTTTGACATTTTCGAGATTTTTCCCGGTTTCTGGCCCATGTGTTCAGACTCTTCATGGCAGGTATATGATCTTCACTGGCATATAGGTTAGGGAATCACTTTCCGTTGCATCTTGCATTCTAGCCTCCATACTGATCACTTGCCTTAGGGTCGATCCCATTAGGTCATGAGTATTATACCCATTTCACTCGCCGATTTTTAAATCATGACTTGATGGTAGAGCCTTCCTTTACATGGGCTTCCTAGTTAGTTCCTCGCTATCACTTGTTGCCCATGCTGCTTTTTATGTAGGCTCGGGAGTCATCTTTAGTCCCGCCATGTCTTTCGTGTTGAAGCTTCATTCTTCTCCTTCATCACTTATCATTTTTCTGGCTTATACCCTAGAGGCTCCCTGGTGTCGTTAAGTTGTATTACTGCATTGCATATTGGCTGCTTGTTTATCCTAGCCTTTAGCCGGCTTCATTCGGACTCGATGTTTAAGCCAACTTTTGACCTTGACTTTCTGTACAAGTTAACCATTGCATGCACTTAGCTATCACGACTTGACACCTTTGTACCCATGAATGGAACGTTCCTCTGAGTATCACTGACCAGTTTTCGCCACTTTGCATTGAGCATAGGATTGTTCCAAACCCCGGAACTAGTGCATCTGCTTTCTTGATACTCGTTCTATCCATTGTACCATAGCATTCTTTTATTCTTTTTCAGGCTTATTATGAAAAAGACAAAAAAAAATTAAATATAAAAAAAAGAGCGGGAACGGGATGTATCTTCGTTATTTCGATGGCAGTACAGAGTCAGTTTGTCGCCCTTGAACAAAGCACATATACTTATATATATTTCCTTCATTTGGGATGGTTTTAGTTTTGACCTAGGTTCAGCCTTTACCATGTTTCACTTGTCGGTTCTCCCCCGGTTGGTTATCTCTTCCAATCATATGGAGAGTTTGTTCTGCCTCCTGCATAACAGACTTATACAGTGTCACTTTTTACTGCCATGGTCATCACGAGTCGTGCTTTTTTTCAAGGGAAGTCTAACCAGAGTCGGCCATTCTGCGGTGTCTCTTGACTCATTATTCAGTCGGCCTTCCCGGTTTTGTCAGTATCTTGTTCTATCACATCAGATGTTTTGGTCTTCTTCTCGTGCTGGTTTGAGAAGGTCCCCATTGACTTCTTGCAGGCGGGTTTGTCTCTTATCGACTACGACACATTGCTCTGAGAGCAAACCTAGAGCCGCACCCTGGCCCTATTTCCATCATTGATAGGTGACCTTGTGCTCAGCATTTGATCATCATTATGGGTCTTTGACTGAGTGGTTTCCCCTGTGTTCGACGTCAGCACACATTATCACACTTTGGATTCGTGCAGTACCTTGATTTCCATTTGACCCTATCGGTGGATTTCTCGCCTCTGTGTCAGCTTTCATTATTGGTTGGTTCAGAGGGTTTCTTCCGTGCGCTAGCTTCATCTTGTGCACGTCGGAAACGTACTTCGGTTTTGGTTCCATCACTCTGCTTCGTCCGATTCCTTCCAAATCTTGGCCTGCGGGTTACACTCGCGCTGGACTGATGTGGGATGCCTTAATGCCTTCCTTCCAGCAGATCTTTTCCCATCGACTCCGACTCATTGCTCTGGGAATAAGGTCTAGAGTCTTTTTGTCGGTACCTTAGGGTTTGCAGTCATCAGTGGCAGACTCTTCGCTATCGACAGTGGGGATTCATCATTGCCTCCTGATTGGTAGATTCTTTCAAGTGTTCGACTTCAACTCATTCATTCGCACTTGTCAGATTGTACTGGGGCACCTTGACACTCATTATCATTATCGGTGGGTTGTCTCGCGTTGGTTAGCGGGATACATCAATTCCCGGTAATCCAACGATTTCTCACATGGTCAACTTCAGTTCATTTATTCCCAGTGTGTAGAATTGTGCCATAGTGATCGGTGAAGACCTCGAGTTGCATCAGCATTTTTTGATTTTCTGAGTTCATGGTAAGCTGTAAATAGGTTCTTCCGGTTCTTCCCGGTGTTGCCGTCCACCCTTATATGTTGCGGTTCAGCACAGCAGCATCTTATATGTTGATCCCCGAGTTGCGTGATTGTACCGTTTGATCCGCCTCTTATGATCCGGTACTTGGAGATTCAGTTACTTGATCAGACATCCAGTTGCACTATCTTTGATCGGCTTTCTATATGTGATACTTGGACATTGATACAGACTTGTCTTTCCGGGCCCTGCTCAGATGATTCACTATGTATTTTCAGTTCAGTTATACTTGTATACATGTTGGATCTATTCAGTACTTTCTATATATATGATGTATTTTTGTCTGAGCATGGGTATGCCCGCCTCAGCATGTGTTGACTCTCTGGTTTCTTTCATTGGTTTTTGGCAGGCTGAAATCTGGTGAAGTCCTCTCTTGTCCTTGCGAAGTTCTTTCTATGTGCATAATACATTTCGGCCATCATGTACCCCTTCTGACCTCATATATTAGGGAGCATCTGTTATAGCATCATTTCTCACCTTGACATGATTCATGATTGCTTCATGGCTTTATGGGCACCCATTCCTACAGACTTGGACAAATTCACTTAAAAACAGTGGAAAATCCTTCATACGCGACTATGCCCGTGTTTTTCCGCGTGTATACGCGAGTACAGCTAGACTTTCCGCGTATGCCATTTTAATGATTAAAAAATATATAAAAATCCCTAATTTCGCGCTGGGTTGATGGTTACTCAGGTAGTTCAACCACCCCAGCCCGTGGCCAACTGTTTCCAACTGCTGAAACTACTTGGAGGGACTATAAAAAAACCTCATATGTATGGCCTAAGAGAGAGAGAGAATTATTATTATTATACTCTGTTGGTATTCCCTATCCAAGTCTGATTCCCCGTGCCTCCTGCACTTTCCCAGTTCATTTCAGGAAACCCTTGTTTCCTTGAGATACACATCCCTTTATATGTTATCTCGTATGCACTCATTTGGAAGGAGTCTTAGCGAGGCAAGGGTTGGACGGATCCGGACGACGGTCTGCGAAGGCCTTGGAAGGATCAGGTGATCTCTCCACTTACTTTTGTACGTACTATTTTTATAATACAGAAGTATCATGCTGTTCCCGAAGTAAACGTGTTAGTGTATGCTTTAATCTATGAAGAATATTTGTTATACAAGCATTTATGATGATTTATTTAATGTTTTATATGAATCTCGCTAACATATAGAGTAGAAATATACTGTACAACTTGTCCTTTGTGCTGGTTTCTTCTTGTATTTCAGGTGAAAGAGGAAGGACGGTTGCAAGGAGTTTGAACTCCACGTGGATCTACTTCAAACGTAGGACCAACGGGTAAACCTCTCGTTTTGCTCTATTTCGTTTTCATGACTGTGCATGATCGTGTGAGTCTCTGTTAAGTAGTACGCCCCTGCTCTGTGGAGGTTGAATCCCAACCAACCTCTAGGGTGTTAAATCCCCGAAACAAGGAGGATTATAAAAACTCCTAAAACAGTAAATAAATCAATGCCACATGTGAAAAAGGCTAAATCTAGGCTATTTGGATGAGCACCCTTAGCTGTGAAAGGGGTTGAATCATTTGACTAGGTCAACCATGACCAAATCAATAGTGTTGTCTTGGAAGAGTCGCCATAAATAGTGCACGACGCAGTTTTAGATGGAGATGGTTCATGTGAAAGGATCCATTTCAATGTAGGTGGTTTACGGTTTGCAAGCTCTCAAATTATAAAAGGAAGAGGATGGAAACATGAGTGGGGTTGTTGAAGATATGATATTTTGATATATTGTCTGTTTAGACCATATAGCTTTCTTTGGCTATTTAGCCTAGATTGCAAATGCTGTTTAGCATTGGGATTTCATGTTTAGGAATTCCACCTCTTCCCATTGAGTAGCTCTTGGGAGAGTCTTGTATTGCATCGTCCACTATTTGGCTTGAGGAAAAGCTTGTCCTTTCAACTACAACATAGATCCTGTTGAGGGTTTTGTTGTCTTTGCAAGCTGCAGCAAGTGGAGGCTAGATCTATTCAGATCTAGGACATTTCAGTGACCTTTTTCAGTGGAGGAGTCTTCTACTCCAATTGGAGGAGTGTATTGGAGTGCTTGAGCATCATTTTCTGATCTTGGCATGTAGCCAACTATAATCTATACCCTACAACGCAGTTTCTCTTCTAGATCTGCGTTATTCTTGTAGGTGTTGTTGCATGGAGTTTGGGTGCACCATTTGGAGAGATGGTTTATGAGTGTTGGGGATCTTACCTTCACTGTGAGATCCATTGGAGGAGATCTATACATTGTATATTTCAGATTTGATCTGCATATTTCTAAATACTTCTGAATCACTGAATATTTCTACAGATATGCATTCTTAGATCTTAGATCTACTGCTTATACTTGGTGTAATGCTCAAAACCCCAAGGGGATCTGAAAGAGGAGCCTTTCTAGTGTATGGATATGTTATGGATCTAAATTTTCATACACAGATTTGCTCTAGATCTGACATGTAATCAAAAACAGTTTGCAGCCCAATAAAATAATGATGTCAAGGCATTTTTGTTGAGATTGCAACAAGATGATGAGCTTAGTGGAAAGGAGTCGCCTTCACTAAGTGGGCCCGCAGGCTATTTTTGGCGCAAAGTCTGTTTTTAGACATATGGATCATGTTCTATGAGTTGCAGGATGCTATTTGTGGATGGTTGGTCAAGTCGGAAAAAATAGATGGACTTCTATTTTTAGACATACTGGGTGGAATCTATTTTTAGATTGCCAGTCTAAAAATAGATATGTCGAATATTAATAGCTCTTAATAATATTTGGACTCTAAACATTATCTTATTCTCTTGGAGCACTTCAGTTAAGTGCACAGATGTGGCACAAGAGCTGACAGAAGGAATTACACTATTTCTAAGGGTTAAGTGGAGCTATTGCATGGATACTTCAGTTAGAACTCATGTGACAGAGTTTGGTGGAGTTGATTGAGGAAGTTAGTGGAGTTGTATTCAGTTTAACTAATCTAAACATAGTTGAGCTATTTGTATTCAGTTTAACTAATTGATAAAATTAGTGAGAGTGGTGTGAATTAATTATTAATTAATTCACTAATTATAAACTCATTAATCAACTAAAGAATACATCAGTTAACTTCAGTGCATGGACAGTTTCAGTGTAGACCAGTGCAGAGATAGGTAAAAGAGTAGGTTAACTATCAGTTGTGACTATACTGTTGCTATTTGCAACACACAGATAGGTGGAGTAGCCCATGAGGATTGCGCAGTTCAGGCCAGGTGGTTTATTTATTTAAGGAAGTCATCCCATAGCATTAATTACAGAATAGAGGCTGGCTAACAAGTGGCAAAAGATTTGAGCATGTGTTTTGCTAGATCTGGCTTGATAGTGTGTAGCAATTGAGGGTGTGCATGAGAGCTTATGAGGAGCTTTTGTACTATGATTGTTACATGATCTCCATGACATATAATATACAGATAGTTGGGGTTTTCAGCTTTAAGCTTTCCCATTAAATACTATGTTCATATGTGTGATTTTTTGTGGTTTTAATGTATGCATGCAATTGATTTTATTTCCGCATGTGATGATCAATGGTAGAAGAGATTTTGTATTATGCATGAAGCTAAAATAGTGTGTGATCAGGAGAATCTCAGTGAATAATATCTCAGTTATTCAAATTTTCTACAATTTTCAGTCTATACATGTGGTTGCAACACCTCTTTTGAGGGATTTTCTTCTATTGATGTCTTGTATTTCCAACTATGCATCTTATGGGCCTAATTATACATCTATTTTTATTCTGTAAATAATTTTTAAGAGCCTTTTTATTGGCGCTCGTCTTTGCTTTAGATGAACCACGTTATTTTAAATGCATAACTATTCTATGTTGTTGCATTTCCCATTTGGGAATATTACAGTGGTATCAGAGCATCATCTTGGCATAGCCTGTGCTTTCTAAAGAGCCAATATGTATTCCCAAGTAAAGGAAAGATAGAATAATAAGATTTATTACACAGAAGATAAAGAATACAAGGGTAAAACCCCTTTATCTGGAAGAATGAAAGGGAAAGAGTTCTCAAAAACTCTGTTCCAAACTATGCATGAGCTGAAAAGTGAAATCATGGGAATGAGGAATGAAAGACATGCAGATATTTTGAGGATATTTTCACATGAAGAAAGCCCCAGTTCTTCATTTTATGTGTGAGCATTCAACCACACAATCATATCTACAGCTTTGTAGCATGCCTACATTCCTAGCAAGAGAAGAAGTAGAAGGAGAGACACCGAAAGAGGAGACTCTTGGTGACTATCTCCAAGAATATGAATCTCAGTCTAAAAGATTCAAAGAGAATCTAAGCTTCCCAGAGTTTTGTCAACTAAAAGAAGAGAGAAGATCTAGCATATACCAAATAAGAAAAGGGTGCATACAACACACTTTGGGTAGGAATTTTCTACCTACATTTGATGGATCACCTAAGAGCTCAGCCAAGTCTTGGGTGAAGAAGCTGGACACATATTTTCAGCTGCATCAAGTTTCAGAAGAAGAATCCATGAGAGTAGAAACACTACACCTCCAAGGTAAGGTTTATGCTTGGTGGTTATTTAAATATTCTTCATTGAGAAATGTAAATATTTCTACTTATGCAAAGTTCACTAGGAGGTTAGTGAAAAGATTTGATTTTAAGCCATCTGAAATTTGGGAGAGAAAACTAAGCCCAAGAATTCAAAACCTTTGCATGAGTTGGGGAGGTGCATCAAGATAACTCCGTTCCAGAACAATGTTGAGGGGGTTAAAGATCTTCTACATGATTTTCCAAGGGAAAAGGCCCCACTTCAACAAGAGCATTCTTCTCAAGGGGAAGACATGAGTGTTCCTTTTTCAAGGGGAGATAAAGAGAAAGGATCTCTTATTGATGAGGCATGCTCCATTGATGAGGATAAGAAAGAAGAAGAGTTAGAAATATCCTCTAGCATTGTGACAGCAGGAGGAGATCTATTTTGATTAGGAAATTGAGATGAAGCCATTGCTTCCACTAGGAGGGCTCTTGTATCTTTGCAAGAAGGCCCCAAGGATCTTACACATGAAGAGAATGAGCAGCATGTGTCTATGATGATAGAAAATGAGACAAAAAAATGGAGGGAATGTGTTCCAACATTGTATCTAGTTTTGGGAACACACACTATGATAGATCAGTCCTTTGTGATCAAGACTCCCAACACCAAGGAGATGTTGGGTGTTCGTGAGTTAACTACATCTAAAGGAAGCACCTTAGACTATGAGATCTTGCAGAAGGTGGGTGAAGGAGAGCAGATGAAGGATCACAGTGCTGATTTGATGGGAGGTGATACTCTACTACATGGAGAAGAGGATGGGAAAATTTCTCCAATCAGAAGCACTCTTACATCTATAAGAGTAATGCCCCATTATCATGAGACTTCCACACAAAAATCAGAGATGGATTTGCACAGTGGAAGTAGTCATGAGATGTTCCCATATATTAGTGACATGGGAATGAGCCAAGAGACATCATTATCTTGTGGTATACCACTTGGGAGGCCAACTAATTCAGATCTGGTGAAATATGTTTCATGCATTGATGCTCCTTTCATAAATCCAAGGAGGAAGGGAGCACTAGAAGACCATACTACAACGCTGAGAGTATGGGGAAAGCTCAAGGAGAGGGAAATTATTTTTCCCTTATCACCATTATCCATTATTTCATCTCATACTGCGCTGAGAAAAGATGCTACAAGGATGAAGAATGACACCATCATGGAGCAAGGAAGGAAATCCTTGAATCAAGAGACAAACTTGCTTAGAGAGCACTCTTCCATACATGATGAGAGATGGTGGTCACACATGTATACTTTTGTAAAATCAAGGAGATTTTGGATAGATGATAGCCTTCCATGGGATAATAACTTCCAAGAACTTCTATTTTCTGTTGAGCATGTGCATATGCAAGAAGAGCTGCAAGGAAGGAATAACAACCTTCCACCTTATACCTTTGGCATGGGAGATGTCAAGGAGAAGAAAAATGGGAGGCATGACCTTCCAACATACACCTTTGACATGGGAAATGTAAAGGAGGAGAGCAGCAACATGGTATACATTTCAGATGACACATTATCAATGTTGTCATTGTTGGGAAAATTAGATCCATATTGGAAATCCCAACTGCTGGTGGAATATTCCAAGGATCTTCACACTTGCATGGTTCTTGATGAATTGCTACATGATGAAAGCTATTCAATCCTAGATGGAGTCATCTATAATCATGGTAGGATATTATTATCTAGAGCCTCCATGCTCAAGGAGAAGTTACTACAAAGGGCTTATGAAGAGTTCTATTTTAGCCACACATATTCCATGAAGCTCAACAACATCATCTTGAGGAGTTACTATTGGGAGGGCTTTGAGAAAGAAATATATCAGCATTGCCAAAGATGCATGAACCTTGTGAATATGGAGCAACAACATAACTCTATGAGAGAGTTAAATCAGCCCTCTCTTTCCCTATTTGAGGAAGAGGATAGATCTATGCACCACTCCTTTGATATGAGAAGGATTGTTGGTGAAGAAAATGCTCTTGTTACACATGTTTTATACTCTGATTTTATGCATTCTTTCACCATTTTTATGGAGGCCATGACTCCAAGGAGGAGTATTATATCTTGTAAGCCTCATGGCCAATATTGGGCCACAAAAATTTCTGAATTTGGCCACTCCCTAAGAGGAAAAAGGGAGGTTTTGCAACATGATGGGTGCTTCCCCAAGGCACCAAATATATCTCACACTTTCAGCTATGGTGAGATGGTATGGACAGAAAGTAAGTGGTGAGAAAAACACTTACCATATCTAGATCTTATGCAGGCAGGAGATGCATTGCGTTGGTTCCACATCTGGGACTATGACCCACCTCCATATGCACAAATTTCTCTTTGTATGTACATTGTTTTGATTCCCTACATCGATGATGTACTTGTACTTTTAATGGGGATGTATGGAGGAAGGAGGGAAGGTATGCATGTGCCCTATGGGATGGAAACTCTCCATGTACCTTATGTTTCTTATTTCACGGAGAGCATTGGGAAAACCATGTTTGTTTCATGTGATCTATTATCTCCTTATGGGATGAGCTATTTGCATCTCATGAGAACTTTAGAGGACCAATTCATGGAGGGATGGTTTGGTGAACACTTGGCTTATGGAGGGAGCTTAACTCATGTTTGTGTCACCAAAGGAGGAGGAGATTATTTGCATCACTCACCTTATCAGTTTCTTGAGGACAAGCAACATTTTGGAGGGGAGGACTGTAATATTCCCAATTAGCCCAAGCTAATGGGAATCTTCATTTTTGTTTTACTTTTTTGTTTCATGAATAAATGTGTAAAGGAGGATTATAAAAAATCCTAAAATAGTAAATAAATCAATGCCACATGTGAACAAGGCTAAATCTGGGATATTTGGATGAGAACCCTTAGGTGTGAAAGGGGATGAATCATTTGACTGCATCAACCATGACCAAATCAACAACGTTGTCTTGGAGGAGTGGCCATCAATAACGCACAACGCAGTTTTAGATGGAGATGGTTCATGTGAAAGGAGCCATTTCAATGTAGGTGGTTTACGGTTTGCAAGCTCTCAAATTATAAAAGGAAGAGGATGGAAGCATGAGTGGGATTGTTGAAGATATGATATTTTGATATATTGTATATTTAGACCATATATATTTCTTTGGCTATTTAGCCTAGATTGCAAATTCTGTTTAGCATTGGGATTTCCTGTTTAGGAATTCCACCTCTTCCCATTGATTAGCTCTTGAGAGATTCTTGTATTGCATAGTCCACTATCTGGCTTGAGGCCAAGCTTATCCTTTCACTACAACACAGATCTTGTTGAGGGTTTGGTTGTCCTTGCAAGCTGCAGCAAGTGGAGGCTAGATCTATTCAAATCTAGGACATTTTAGTGACCTTTTTGAGTGGAGGAGTCTTCTACTCCAATTGGAGGAGTGTATTGGAGTGCTTGAGCATCATTTTCTGATCTTGGCATGTAGCCAACTATCATGTATACCCTACAAAGTAGTTTCTATTTCAGATTTGCGTTATTCCTGTAAATGTTGTTGCAGGGAGTTTGGGTGCACCATTTGGAGAGTTAGTTTCTGAGTGTTGGGGATCTGCACTTCACTATGAGATCCATTGGAGGAGATATATACATTGTATATTTCAGTTCTGATCTGCATATTTCTGAATACTTCTAAATCACTAAATATTTCTGCAGATCTGCATTCTTAGATCTTAGATCTACTGCTTATACTTGGTGTAATGCTAAAAACCCCAAGGGGATCTGAAAGAGGAGCCTTTATAGTGTATGGATCTGACTTTTCATACACAGATCTACTCTAGATCTGACATGTAATGAACAATAGTTTTCAGCCCAATAAAATAACGTTTTCAAGGCATTTTCAGTCTATACATGTGGTTGCAGCACCTCTTCTGAGGGATTTTCTTCTATTGATGTCTTGTATTTCCAGCTATGCATCTTATGGGCCTCATTATACATTTATTTTGCTGCTGTAAGTACTTTTGAAGAGCCTTTTTATTGGCCTCCTGCTTTGCTTTAGATGAACTTCGTTATTTTAAATACATAACTGTTCTATGTTGCTACATTTCCCATTTGGGAATATTACATTGATACAGGGGATAGAGATGTTGCTGCAGGTCTTGGAGGTGTTTAGAGATGTTATGGTTGCTTCATGAGGAGTTGGAGGTGTTGGCATTGGTCCTAAGGTTGGAAGAATAGGTCTATCATTTCACATACTTGTTCCTTGCCTATTCATTAGTTGCAGACTTGACATAGAGGTTTGGAGGAGTCCTCAGATTTTGGAGAAGATATTTCATTATGTTTCATAGGTCTTGGATAGTTGAAGATTTTTTTTTTTACTTCAGTTTAAGGCCCAATCACAGGCATGCTGAGTCAACGGAGCAATTGAGATACTAAGTCGCATGGAGACATGTCTATGGGAGCGACTATGGGTCCAAAAGGCTAAAGTCACATGGATGATGTGTTGTGGGAGCGACTATGGAATTTTCACGAGTTTTGCTCTATATTTCTTGTGTTTTTGAGCATATTTTTATGTATTGGTGACATCCTTGATCAAGAATTTTCAGTTTAAAATCAAAAAAATTTCTGGGATCTCCAGAAGTTGATCAATGTTGAAAATATTAAAATGCAAGTGGAGTTAGTGGTTGATTGAGTCAATGAGCTAAATTCGGATCCATTCAAGAACATGAACAAGACTTTTGAGATCATTAGTTCTAAGTAATTATTGAGGTGAACACTTGAGTTCATCTTTATATTGGAGATAGCTCATTGTTAGTATGGTTGATAAAAATATTGTGTGAGTGGGTGTGTGTATGTGGAGAAGAGTCTGCAAGCTACATGTGTTGTCTATGCGGAATTTCTAGTGGTAGCAACAGATAGCTAAAGCATATTTTAGCCATTATGTTTATACAGTAAGTGAAGTGTTGAAGTGTGGATTGTTTTAGTGAGTTGAGTAGATTGTGTTGGAGCTTGCGTGGAGATTTTTGTGTGGTGGTTTTGATGGAAGCTTGTGCTTAAAATTTATTTGATCTTTGATATTATGTTGTTGTAGTGCTCAAGTTGAGAAAATTTTCAGAGTCTAGTTTGAAAATAGATGAAATGAGGCTCGCATGGAGGTAGTGAAGGCTTGGAGGCTTTGAGTATATAGTGAGATGGGGAATTCAATAGATGGGGTAGTTTTCTCCATCCAATGGTGGTTGGATAGTTCAGTATAAACTAGGTGAGTCTCATTGGTCATGATATAGCCAACATATCAGAATTTGTGGAGTCAGTTGTTTACTTCAGGAGTAACAGAGAGAGGATCGTTGATCGTGGTCGCTTTTAGTGGATGGTAGTCTGTAAATCTGTGAGAGAAATAGTTTCCAGCCTGATAGTTCCAGATATTGTTGAAAGAAGTCAATTCTTCAAGGATCATGGGACTGAGTTGATCCATGTATAATTTTTTCAAATATTAATAAAAGAATTGAGCAGCACAACAACAATAGGGTGGTTTTTTTCTCGGGATGGGTTTTCCATTAGAAACACTTGTGTCTATGTGTTGATTTGTTTTATGGTTGCATGTTTATTTGTGATTATCTTATCTATGCTTATGTGTTTTAGTTTATGCATATTTTAAAGGATAAGTGATTGGAGAAAAATTTTAAAATTTCCACACTATTGATTCACCACCAGTCCCCCTCTCAGCAATGATATAGTTTCCAACATTTCGAACATTCAAAGGGGTATCCTTGATACACGATCCCAACTAGACCACACAACATTTGGGATAGGAGCCACATGTGGAATATTACCCCACTTGGCTTTAACTATGAGAAAAAGAAAGAGTCGCATATATGCCTTTGAAAAACAAGAAAGTGTGTCTGGTGAATGTTTTGTTGTAGATGCATCAAGTTTCTTCTACTACAGAGGGGAGAGAAAGTAACTCTCTAAGAGAGAGGTAATAGTACCACCCTAATAAAGACACATGTGAACATGAATTTTTCATCAAACACCTAGTAGAATAGTCCACAAATATGTGATGATCTTTATAAACATTACAACATATTATCAATAAGATAAGCACTAAAATAACCGAAATAGTTCAACTACCTTAATATTGGTGAAAGAAAACATGAATCATAAACACTCACATAATAGTCTTACAAACATTCATAATCCATGTATGAAAAGTGTTGGTCATGAGGCTTCAAATATTAATTAAAAGTACCAAGATGCACGAATACAATGAACATCACTTGCTCCACTAGGGGAGCATTGGAGCCACTACTTGCTCCCTAAAAGTACTAAATTATCTCTCTTATGCCTTATGGGATAATCCAAGGCTAAAATTTCTTTACATGAGAAATGAGGATCTATTTATAAGTTGAGGGGTGAACTTTCATATCCTCGTGACTGTTGACTTTCTAACTTATAGTAACCTTTGGACTTCCATGACCTTTGAAGTTCCAAATGAATTTTGGAATTACATATGACTTTTGGTATTACATGTCCTTTGGACTTCCATGACTCTTAAGTTTACACAAGACTTTTGGACTTCTACTTATTTATCCTCTTACAATGATTACAAGAATAAATTCGGTCTTCCACATCTTCATATGATGAAACTAGACATGTCATTGTCTTAGATCATTGCGACTGACAGTGATTGATGATATGGATATGCTTTAGTGGTGACATGGTTGCCACTATGTTTGTTATTTTTTCACCTTGTAATCATAGCACTTCCACCCTCCAAAGGGTCTTCAATATTAAAGTCCTTAGGGTGATTCGGTCATTAATTTTTGAGTGTGTTCTTGGTTATTTTCATGCTTCAATTTTTTATCATCTTTACCTGATCTTCCTTGTGTGTGCTCGCCATGAGCTCCCTGTAATACCTATTTCTGCAATCACTCATGACGAGTAGTTAACAGTTTAAAAATCTCCTACTCGACCATGTTTTATGCATATTTTATTTTATGTGCCTTTTTAGTGCAATTAAAATGGTCAATGCAGCATTAGGGTGTAAGGGTGCACTCTGAAAGGCTAAAGGACAGAGTAGGAGGAGCTTTGAGGCTACGACATGCGCCCTAAGGAAGAAAAATATCAAGGCAAGGTGCATGTTGCAATTTTAAATGTCGAAGAGGATATCTTGGGGCTACCCAAGTGAATTATGAACCCAAGGGAAATAGGGAGGGTGCAGGGCGTACTCCCGAAGGCTGAAGGATGAGGCTTCATGCCTTCGAGATGTGCTCATGCATATTAGAGGCCTCAGGGATGGCATGAAGCATACTCTTGAACACTAAACGTTGGGGCTTCTTGCCTTCAGGGTGCACCAATGCACTCAAGTAGTTCAAGAGGGTGCAATATTCCCGAGGGAAGGTTGAAGGATTGATCTTTGAGTCTTTGAGGTGTGCTGGTGCACTCAAGGAGGACACACTTCTTCGAGTCGAAGGACTGTTCTCTAAGAAGACTTAGTCATTTTAGTAGGGTGCGGTTTGGAATAGGTAAGTGGCTTCGTACTTTTGGAGTGCTCCTATCTCTCAAGGAGGATTTAGGGTGCACTTATGAATAGTGAATGGTATCCCATCAGTCTTCAGAGTGCTCTCTTGGCATTAATGGGCTCGTTTTAGAACCGAAATTTGTCTAAGTATGGATGATTGATAAAGGGGTGAATAAGATGATTTCAAGACATAAAACCAAGTGCAACACATACTAAATCAACAATAAAACTTATACAATATTTATCAAAAATGAACATACATCAATATTCCCCGTTATGCACATTCCCCAAGTATAAACAGTGAAGTTTGTGCGATTAGGACCTGAAAGTGTCATTTTACAACAACAAAGGTGTTATGATCATGAACGCATATAAATATGTTCTAATAAATGTGATGAAACTTGAGAACACTTAAGACATATGAAACAACACAAAAAGACACTTGATGACCAAGGAAACACTTGATACAACGATATAGTAGGCTCCAAAATTTGAATATAGTGAAATTTTGGAGGGTGTTGTAGCAGCTATTTAGTTTTGGGTCTAACATGGCCACTACACCACCCATGAATTAATGAGATTGGAAAGTGCCACATTTCCAACCATCTTATCTTTGGAAGTGATTATCCATGTGTTTCTTAAGTTTGAAGTTCATTTGGTAAGTTATTGAGTAAATTTTGGCTTTGCTCTAGATTTTGGTCGAACTATTTTTTACTCCAAATGATTAGCTTTTTCCTAAAATATTTAATATCTAGTTTTCATGATAATAATGTTATGCAACCATCTCAAAAAAAAATATAAATATTATATAAATTACTTAAAAAATATCCTCTTCGAGGGGGAAACCTCCTTTACATTACATAAATGAACAATTCTTGGATGATTCAAATGAAAAAACCTCATTTCTATATATAGGAGTCTAAGGGATCACAATATAATCATAGTCAACATAGAAATAATAATTTAAGGGCACAAAAATAAAAATATTTGGCTTCTATGGGGCACAATGATAACAATATGGGGACTACATGGGCACAATAATAATAATAAGGGGGCTACACTAACAATAACAATAAGAGGATACACTAGTATTATAGGTACCTAACATTCCTCTCTCCTTCAAAAGAGTGTTTTCCTCAATTCTTGATTAGTTATGGATGCTTCTATATGAAATTCTCATCCTCCCATGTTGAATCTTCAGTGTGTAAGTTCTTCCACTTGATGAGATACTCTGAAATTGATCAATTTCATAGCTATCAATTTCTTGTTTCTGTGACTTATTTAGGTTCCAATATGATTTTTCCTTCCTTGTCAAGTTATGCCAATATTGTTTGAACTGGAAGCTTGTCACCTATAACCTTCTTTAAGCATGAAACATGGAAAACTGGATGCACTCGGGAAGATGCATGTTGCTCCAATTTGTATGCCATAGTACCAATATTTTTCAACACCTTGTAAGGGCCATAGTACTTTGGTGATAATTTATTATCCTTGTTAGCTTGCATGAGGTATATTTTTTTGTATGGTTGTAGTCATAAAAATACCCAGTCACCTGCATAAAAACTTCTTTCATTGTGATGTTGACTTTGGTGATAATTTATTATCCTTGTTAGCTTGCATGAGGTATATTTTTTTGTATGGTTGTAGTCATAAAAATACCCAGTCACCTGCATAAAAACTTCTTTCATTGTGATGTTGATATGCATGTTGTTTCATTCGATTATGCACCAAAGTTAGGTTACCCTTTAAGGTTTGGAGAACTTGTTGTTGATACTCGATGTGATCTTCCACTGCTTGAACTTTAGAATTTGCTCTTAAATATGATGTGATGGGTGGTGGGAGATATAGAGTGCCATAAATGGGGTCATTTTTGTTGCAGTATGGAAGGAAGTATTATACTGCCTTTCAACCAGAGGTAACCACTTGACCCGTTGTGTTTTCTTATCAGATACAAAGCACAGAACATGTCCTTCCAAACATTTGTTCACTAACTTAGTTTTCCCATTAGATTGAGGATCATAAGATGATCTATGAGCTAATTGAGTACCGAGACAAGAAAATGATTTCTTCCAAAATTTTCCAGTGAAAATGGGATCTCTGTCACTTACAATAATATTTGGTTTTCCATGTAGCTTTTGAATTGTTTCCATAAATGAAATAGCAATTGTACTAGCTTTAAATGGATGAGATAATGCACAAAAGTGTGCATACTTGGTAATTATATCAACTACCACCATGATGAAAATCCTTCCTCCAAAATTGGGTAAACCTATGATAAAATCCATTGAAACCTCTTCCAAACGTTGACTTGTAATGGATAAAGGTTGTAATATACCTAGTGTCTTAATTGTCTCAACTTTATTTTGTTTGTAAACCAAATATTCTGCCACAAACTTTTGAATATAAGATTTAAGGCCACCCCAAAAAAAATCCTTCTTGACCATATGGTAAGTTTTTAAAATTTGTGAGTGCCCTCCTAAGGGAGAGGTGTGCAATTCCAAAAGGATATTTTGTTTGAGTTGGGAATTCTTACAAATATATAAGCAATATTTGTACCATAATGAATCATTTTTCCATCTAAATGTATTCGATGTACGGGGATCTTACTGCAAATTTTGAATGAGTGTCCACACTTCTTCTTCATTCTTCCATTCATCCCTTGCTTCGTTTATCCAATTAGGTTGGATAATATAAATGGCACAAAGAGATGCTTCCACCTCTTCATCATTTCTTGAGAGTGGATCTGCAACAACATTTTTCTTCCATTTTTTGTAGATGATTTCAAAGCCACAACCCAACATTTTTATGACCCATTTTTGCTACTCTTTGGAAGATAATCTTTGTTCCAAAAATTATTTAAGACTATAATGATCTGTTGTTACCTTGAAGTGTCTTCCCATTAGGTAAGGTCACCATTTCTTTAGTGCATGTAGTATTGCTAACATTTCCTTCTCATAAATAGGTTTGTGTAAATACTTTCCTTGGATTGGAAGACATTCAAAATAAATGTGTCTTCCTTCTTGCATTAAAACATCACCAATTCCATTTCCTAAGGCATCACATTCCACAATAAAGGTTTTTGTGAAGTCTAAAGTAGCTAAGATCGGTGCTTCACACATTACCTCTTTAAGATGTTCAAAGGCCTTAGTTACTTCTGGAGTCCAATAAAATGCATTTTTCTTCAGTAATGTTGTTAGAGGTGTTGCTATTGATCTGAATGTATGATATTTGTTACACTATGCAAAGTATCCAAACTGATATAATAAAGTGTGCAAAAGGTTCTCCTTAAATTGCAGGTTAAACAATTATTTTTGGCTTTGTTTATGAGGTTTTTGTGTGAGGATTGATTAAGTAATTTAACTGTTTAACATTGTATAGCAGAAATGAATAGAAAATAAACATCACAAGCCCATTAGATAACAAATTGTTGACGTAGTTCACCCCTCCTGGGCTACATCTGCCAGTCCAAGGCTCCCCAATGGCATGTCCTTATTGTATTAATTTGCTCAAAATGGATGTATAAGTAAAAATAAGCCCCAATAGGAAAAACTATCTGTAAATTTAGCTCAGAAGATATGAATTAACCAAAAATGGTTATTCATTTACTTAAAACAGATAAAAAGAACCCAATACACTACCTTCTCCATGATGGCCCTGATGGCTCCTTCATCTTCCTCGAAGAAAAAACTGTTGTAAAACACCTTTGTTCGAACTTACACCTATTCAAAACTACTCAGAAGGTCCAAGAGACCCAAAATTGACTATTTTTGCACCCTTTTTGGTTGAAAACTGAAGGAGTTATGGCAAAAACAAATTTTTTCCCAATGTCCCCCAAAATCCTCCTCCAAAACTGGAGGAACTCTAGTTAGCGCTCCAAAAATGGAAATTAAGCCTAAATTGGTGGAACCACACCCCAAAATGGTGGTAGAAATAAATATAATGGTTTGTGGTTGGGCGCGTTCACATGTGCTGTCTGTAAAAACTGTCAGCCTTATCCATTTGTTAACCGTTGTCATCCTCCGCAATAAATTTTAAGAAGTGTTGGCCACATTATGTGGCTTCTTAACCGCTCCACTCCACGGTTAGTTCTTCCGCTAGGGTTCTCCACCCTGGTCACATCGATGATGGGGCTAGCCCCCCAACCTTTTCCGCTCATTCCAAACAGACCCGAAAACACGTTCAATGTTGCCCAAGAGGTTAAGTTCTTTACCATAGCCGGGCTGGTCGGATCCTTCTGCACGCAGATTCGGGTCGTGGGTTCAAACCCCTTAGCCCATCAAATTTTATGCTTTTCAACCTTAAGCCCGGGGCCACATGGCAGCCTTCGGGCAGGCCACGTGGCACCCTCTAATAAGCTTTCAATAAACATTAAAAAAATAACTTTTTGCCTTATATTTTTTTTATAAAGATGGAATAGTCAACTTAAGTCAAAAGTCATTTTTTGGAGTTTATTGGGTGTTTTCAAACCTCAATAACTTCTGCATACAACCTCGGTTTTGAGAACTGTTTACGGTACTGTAATCGTAGCGACGAGACCTTTCCATTCGTTCAGATTGTATCCACTTCTGAGCACTTTCATTTTTGAGCAAATTTCTTAACTTGGACATGATCTCATAATCACACCTCCCCATTGGGAAGCTTTTGGACCCCAAAAGCCTTAAATTACCCGTTTAGAAGATGAGGGTACAACCCCCTTACCTTTTCCACCTCCATCCATTTTTCCTTACTCAGTTTGCTGCCTTTAAGACCAATTCGAAGATAATCGACACTTCCCCTCTTAGAAGTGTGTGTCCTCCTATCAAGGATAGTATCCTCTTTAAGTTAGTCCAAATATTCTGGCCATAAATCTTCTATTGATGGCAGATGAATGTCACTCCCTTGATCAGCAATCAAAGGAGGCTCATATAAACGTAAATTTTCCACATTCACAACGGGTTACATTTGCATATATGAAGGCAAATCTAGTTGAAAAGCATTATTTCCAACTTGTTTAATAATTTTGAATGTAACATAATGAATAGGCTTCAGCTTTTTACCTTCTCCTTGCATCCTTTCTTTACTAATATGCAGCCATACCTCATCTCCTTCTTGAAACTTATGATCAACTCTGTGTTTTTCATGCCTCTCCTTGTACTTGCCTTGACTCTTTTCAAGTTGTTCTTGAACGTGCTAATGTATGAGCTGAATTATTTCAGTGAACATGCGAGCTTTGTCAATGTCACTATGCCCATCAATGGCAACATCCTTCTCAAGAATGAAATCTAAAGGTGACTTAGGCAAATACCCAAAACAAGCTTCAAAAGGTGAAGTATTTTTAGAAGAGTGCTTGACCCGGTTGTAAGCGTGCTAAATGTAATGCAAGTGCTCATCCCAAAGCTTGGGATGCTTGCTGCAATAACATATCAAAATATGTACAATGGTTTTGTTCACTACCTCTGTTTGGCCATCTGTTTGTAGATGGAAAGAAATACTCTTTTTCAACTTAGTGTCCATCATCTTCCATAAATTGGACCAAAAATTCCCAACAAATATGGAATCCCTGTCACTAAAAGTAGAAGTAGGCAAGCCATAATGAACCCAGACATATTGAAAATATAAATCAACAGTTTTTTTAGCATTTATAGATTTCTTACATGGCATAAGAATACACATCTTTCTGAATCTATCAACTACTACATAAAGATAATCATGCTACTTTCTAGACATTGGTAGACCTCCAACAAAATCCATAGAAACACTTTCCCATGGTCTAGAAGGTACCAGTAATGGAGTATATAAACCAAGATTCCTATTTCTAGGCTTGCTTGTAGCACATAATGAACAACCTATAATGAAACGTGAAACACTATCTACCATGCGAGGCCAATAACAATACCTCTGTAACTGTGCCACCGTTTTGCTTACCCCGAAATGTCCAGCAATAAGAGAAGAATGAGCTTCTCTCATGACACTTAGCCTCTCTCCCTGTGGTATGCACAACTTACCCATATGAAACAGAAAATTATTATGAAAGTGATAATCATTCTCCTCAACTTGATTCTCTTCACTCAAGTTAGCATACACATCCTTAAAATCAAGATCTGATGCATATTATTCTATGTAACTCTCATGTAAAATATAATCATTATTAAGTAAAGTAGTAGCACTAATAATAGGCCTTGAAAGCATATCATAAACTTTATTTAAAATACCTTTCTTGTACCTTATTACCAAGTGAAATTTTTGTAGGAAACCCATCCATCTGAAATGTCGCGACTGCTGCAATTTACTTTGCGACTGCAAGTACTGCAAAGGTTGATGGTCGGTATGTACAACTGTCTCTTTGCCCATCAACTAGTGTTTCCACTTTTTGATGCTTTTTACCAACACATACAACTCTTTATCATATGTAGGATAATTCACAACAACACCATTAAATGTCTCAGAATGAAAAGCGATAGGCTTACCATGTTGTAAGAGAACTGCACCCATGGCGCACACTAGCATTGGTTTGAATCTCGAATGGTTGTCTCAAGTTCGGTAATGCAAGGAATGGAGCTGAACTTATCTTCTCTTTCAAATATTTGAAAGCTTTCTATTTATTGCCTCTCCATTGGAAAGCATGCTTCACACTTGTCGCTGCATGCATAGGAGTTGCTATGGCAGAGAAGTTAGAAATAAACTTCCTCTAATACTGAGCTGCACCCAAAAAAATTCTTACCTCTGTAATGGATTTGGGAGTAAGCCAATTCAAAATGGCTTCTACTTTAGAAGGATCAATTCTCAAAGCACCTCCTCCTACTATGTGTCCCAAATAAACCAAAGAAGTATTTCCAAATTCACACTTTGACATTTTAAGAAACAACTGCTTTTTCTTCAAAATATCAAGTACTTTCTTAACATGCATGACATTCTCTTCTCTAGTCTTGCTGAAAATTAAGATGTCATATAAGTAGAAAATAACGAAATCATCAAGAAAAGGTTGTAAGACATCATCCATAACCCGCATAAAAGTTGCAGGTGTATTACATAAACCAAAAGGCATAACAAGCCACTCAAAGAGTCCCTATTTGGTTTTGAATACAGTCTTCCAAATGTCACTTTCTGCAATTCTAACTTGATGATAACCACTACGTAAGTCTAACTTAGTAAAAATTTTAGCATCTTTTAGCTGATCTAACAAATCATCTATGCTTGGAAGTGGTTAGCTATTCTTTACCGTTATTTTGTTCAATGCCCTAAAGTCCACACACATATGCCAAGTTCCATCTTTCTTTGGAATCAACATTATCCATGACCCACATGGCGAAGTGCTTGGTCGTATGAAACCTTTGTCCAACAAGTCTTTAATTTGCCTCTTTATTTCATCATTCTCCATGACAGATATGTGGTACATGCCTATGTTAGGAAGAGGACAATCTTGTTGCAACTGTATTTCATGTTGAATCTCCCTTTTAGGAGGCAAACCTGTTGGCTCCTGAAACATCTCATGATGTGCATCAACTACATCATATAAATCTGATTTTAACTTGGGATCACAATTTTGAAATGACTCGTGATTCACATCAACCTTAGGATTAACCATAAGAAGTACAAAATTCTTACTAGAATTCACTAGCCTTTTTACCTGTCCAGCATTTACCATCGCTATATTTTTCTTTTTGCGATGTGCTCTAACAATAAACTCCTTGCCATCTTTGAATAGATGATACTTTCTCTCATGGTGATGGAAGATATATTTCCTGTCATATAGGTAAGGAATTCCCAAAACAATTCTGAATATTTCAGGCGGAACTACATCTAGTTCAACTGTGTCAATGAAATGTGTAGTAATTGTAAAGCGCAATATGCACTTCTTTGAAACCTGTTAGTTTGCATCCTTGCAAATCCAACCAAGTGGATATGGTCTTGGATGTGGAATGGTCTCAAGTTTTAGTTGCTTGACTAAGTATTATAAGATAAGGTTCTCTTGTGACCCACTATCAAACAATGTGTCAATTTTTGTATGTTTTGAGATAACCCTCACATGGAACAATTCAATTCTTTCTTCTTCATTTGGAGCTTGTACATGACAGTTTGAAGTCCTAGTACTTGGTTTAGTTTCAGTTTCTTTTCCCTTCATATTCTTCAAACCCATGGCTGTAATTTTGGTTTCGTCACCTGAATCATCACCTAAGTCTTGTTGTGTATTTGTAGTAGCTGCAATTTCCTTCTTCCCTTTGTCTTTGTTAAATTGAATTATTTTTTCAGGATGAAGTTTCCAACAGTTTTTCTCTTCATAGCCTTATCTTGAACAATGTTTACATATCACTTTCTCACCCTCCTTTTTGACAGATGCATTCTTTTTTCCTTTTGCTTTTGAGGTTTTATCATTGTTTTTCCCCTTAAAATGCTTGTTTCTACCCTCATCAAAAGTATGTTTCCCTCTAGCCTCTAAATGTGTGGCTTGGACACAAACCTCATCTAGACTAGTAGGATTGAACATAAGGATAATATGTCTAAGGCAGTTATGTAAACCACCTATATATTTCAGCAAAGTGTCTTGACTCTATAAGTCTACCCCTAATAAGAGTGCTCTTCTCCTAAACTCTTTGGTGTAGTCATGTACATTTTGTCCCTTAAGTTGTCTGAAATTTTTCCAATTCATGATAGCTTTTTGTAAATGAGCTAATGGATAAAATTGTTGTTTAATTATAGTAATGAAATCATCCCATGACAAAGTGATCTTACCATGCTTTCTAATCTTCTCCTTGGTTTTGGCTTCCCACCAAACAAGTGCTGCACCTTCCATTCTCAAAGAAGCTAGCTGAATTTTGGTGTCGTCATCATGAAGGTTCTGTATCCTCAAGTAAACCTCCAACTGTCTTATCCAATTGTCAGGTTTTTCTGCATTGACTTCACCATTAAACATAGGAAATTCAAACTTAACATCAAGTTTTAAAAATGGACTTTTACTAGTGTTCTTGGACTTGTGAGATTGATTCATTGAGGTTGAGAATGACGATGTAGAGGAAGTGGATGAAGATGGGGATGGTGGATCACCATTTCCTCCATGTCCTTCATTTGACTTGTCTTCATTTTTATTTCCTCCTGAAGATCCATCTCCTTCCTTGTGATTTTTAGAACCTTCTCCTTCAAGCCTTTCATTCCTTTCTTGGTAGAGTATCCTCACAATTTCAGTCATGTCTAGGAATGCCTTTCTGAACACCCTTTTTTCATCTTTGGGATCAATGTCTTCAAGAATTTCTCCTCCTCTTGAAGTCACACTTATGGCTTCTTCTAATTCTCTTGGAGGTGAAATTGAAAGTGGAGATAATGGCACTCTTGCCCTCCTTGGTTGAGGATTTCTATGAGCTATCACCATTAACCTTTTCCTCTCTTGAGCTTAAGCCTAGTAAGCATCAAAAACCTTGGAAATAGTTAAATAAACCTTGCACAACAAAAAAAAAGAGTGTAGAACTCTAGCTATGATACCAACTTGATCTGAATGGATTATATTTGTTATGCTATGCAAAGTATCCAAACTAATATAATAAAGTGTGCAAATGGTTCTCCTTAAATTGCAGGTTAAACAATTAGTTCTAGCTTTGTTTATGAGGTTTTTGTGTGAGGATTGATTAAGTAATTTAACTGTTTAACATTGTACAAAAGAAATGAATAGAAAATAAACTTCACAAGCACATTACACAACAAATTGTTGATGCAGTTCACCCCTCCTAGGCTACATCTGCCAGTCCAAGGCTCCCCAATGGCATTTCCTTGTTGTATTAATTTTCTCAAAATGGATGTACAAGTAAAAATAAGCCTCAATAGGTAAAAATATCTATAAATTCAGCTTCAGAATATATGAATTAACCATAAATGGTTATTCATTTACTTAAAATAGATAAAAAGAACCCAATACACTACCTTCTCCATGATGGCTCTCATGGCTCCTTCATCTTCCTCGACGAAAAAACTGCTGTAAAACACCTTTGTTTGACCTGAAACCTATTCCAAACTACCCAGAAGGTCCAAGAGAACCAAAATTGACTATTTTTGCACCCTTTTTGGTCGAAAAATGAAGGAGTTATGGTAAAAAAAAAAATTTGCCCAGTGTTGCCCAAAATCCTCCTCCAAAACTGGAGGAACTCCAGTTAGTGCTCCAAAAATGGAAATTAAGCCTGAATTGGTGGAACCGCGCCCCAAAATGGAAATAGAAATAAATATAATGGTTTTTGGTTGGGCACGTTCACATTTGCTATCTGCCAAAACCGTCGGCCTTATCCATTTGTTAACCACCGTCAACCTCTGCAATAAATTTTAAGAAGTGCTGGCCACATTACGTTGCTTCTTAACCGCTCCACTCTGCGGTTAGTTCTTCCGCTAGGGTTTTCTGCCCTGGTCATGTCGACGATGAGGCTAGCCCTAAGGGGCCAGTGATCCAGATTTATGCAGGAACGCAACAGAATACAGAAATAACCATAAACATAGAGATGCAACGGAAATAATGCATCATTTCATTGATATCAAATAACATAAATATGCTTATAGACATAATGAAAATAAAATAGCTAGGGTGCTGGTAGCGAATCTCTGAGAAGAGATGTGATGGCTATAGACCTCTGAACTGTGTTACAATGAGGCTCGAGGGCCTATTTATTGTCGAGAAACAATGTAGAATCCGAAACGTCCAAAAACCTAACCATAGGAGATGAGGCGCCAAAACTATGGACACCCGTTTGGGTAAATTGGTGGTTCAACTTCCCGGGGGCGTAACTTTGGCATCCAATATTCGTTTGACGCACATGATACATCATTAGAAAGCTCTGTCCGAGGACCACAAATTTCGGGACAAATTTCATTCAATGAAATTCGCTGGTAAAACGATGCCCAAAAAACGTCGTTTAGGGCCTCAAAACGGCTCTGGAAGTTCAGGACCCGAAAAACTGCTAAAAATAGTAAGTTTTGTTGCAACTTCAAAACTGAAAGAATTGATGATGGGGGTTCAAATGGAATAGGTGGGTGGCCACCAATATCCACCTGGATCATTAAGCCCCCAAAACAGCTCCGAGAGTGGAGGACCTGAAAACCTGCTAACAATAGTAAGTTGTGATGAATGTGAAAAGCTGCAAGAATTGATGGTGCTGGTCCAAATGGAATAGGTGGTTGGCCACCGATATCCACCTGGATCATTCCTCCCTCCTTAGGAAGCAATGGTCCCCATTCCATTGAGATCCTCCATGAGATGAGGCAAATTCTGTTGAACTGAGTATGCTGGATGCATTTAGTAAATTTGGTTTCTCTATCAGCCTCAGACAGTACTTGTTTGGATTCTGTATGTGTAGTTGCAGGATGTATGGCAACATCATGTGGTGGTGCATTGGGAGTCAGATCAATGGAGTGCTTGTCCTGACAGTGTAGAGGAACCTCTATGAGCGAGGAGAAATTGTCATCGTATTTTTCCATCTGCTGCAGCCGTGCAAGGGAGCCCTGTTTCAAGGTTGTGGCCACAATATTCTTCTTTCCCTGTGAGTGAGTCGTAAGGAAAATGAATTTCCTGGTTTGGGAAACGATCTTACTGCGTTGTTTTGCAGTAGTCAAAGAGATGACAGGAGGCGGTATTACCTCCGGTATCCTATACAAGTTATTTCCCAAAGTAATAATAACAACACGAGGCTTAGACTCATACACAACATGTCGCCTCCATAAGTATGGTTGGCCCAATAATACATCAGCTACATCAAGAGGAGCAACATCACACAATACCTCATCCGTGAATGGCTTGATACTATACGGAAGGCAGCACTGCTGGAAAATGCAGAGATCTCTCCCTGGGTGGAGCCACCCAATGGTATACGGCTGCAGGTGGGCTATGGTCGGTAGGCCGAGCCGCTTCACGACCTCTGCTGAGATGAGGTTCTTTTAGCTTCCGCTATCGACGAGAAATTGCAGTGGAGAACCCTTTACCCACATCTGCGACTGGAAGAGGTGCTCCCCCTCCTCTGGATCCTCTAGACCTGCCACGGTCTTGGTGCCTTGACTGGCAGGATCCGCATCAGTAATCCTGCTACCTTAACACGTTTATGCAGTTCTAACTAGGTAGAAAATGCCTTGATTAGAGTGCCTAGTTTTCCATGCAAAAGAACGACTATTTAGCTGACATTCGTGCCAACTTGTCGGTAAATTTGTTATGAAATTCACACCACTTCCATGTGTCCTTCTTTGGATTTGTGGTGTTGTTCTGAGTCGCATTGCTTTGGCCTTGCCCCTTGTTCTTCGATTCGGGGGCACCTTTCGGATTCGCAGATCCAAAGTCTCGCTTCTTCTGCTTAAATTTCTGCTCGATCCTGGCGGCATAGCGATATCTTCGTGCAAAGCGATGTAATGTCGAACTCCATTTCCTACTCCTAAAATGTGTTTGCTAAATATTACTTGATTCCATTTCTGTCTCTCTCAGATCTTTATTACCCAACTTTTATTGGCCGCAGGTGTGACAGATTCGTCGGTTCATCCCATCTTGATCCTTACATTTGCATAGCATGTCCATTGACTCTTATTTGTCCTCATAGCTCCCCATGGGGTAATATTGTTCCTTGATGCCGTCTCGGAACGAATTCCAAGTGGGTGTGGCGGAGAACAGAGAGGGTTCCCCTTTGCCCTCTTGCTCACGGTAGGTTTCCCACCAGTCTTTGACATGGGGGGCAGCTTTGAGGAGTGCAAAAATAATCTTTTCTCGGTCAGAGAAGTCATGGACCGAGAAATACCCTTCCAACAAATTTAACCATCTGTCTACAGCGTCTCCATCTATTTTTCCTTCAAATATAGGAATGCCAAATTTTACCTGTACCTTGAAGGGAGTGGAATCAGTGGAGATCTTCTATGAATCAGCCATATGTAGTGATCGTTGAAGGATTTGAGCAAAGTTATCCATCATCGCGTTCCTTTGTTTCTGGTGCCTCTTGGCAGAGTATTTGGTAAGATCCTCTGCTCCTCGTCTTTCTTTTCTTCCCATCGCGGTCATCGAGTTTGCGAGGCTGATCTTGCAAGGGTTCAACCAGATCGAGCCCTAACTCCTTATACCCTGACCGCGTTGGGGACATGCAAAGAAAAACAAAGAAAGAGCAGACCCGCTCTGATACCACTGATCCGGATTTATGCAAGAACGCAACAGAATACAGAAATAACCATAAACATAGAGATGCAGCGGAAATAATGCATCATTTCATTGATATCAAATAACAGAAATATGCTTACAGACATAATGAAAATAAAATAGCTAGGGTGCTGGTAGCGAATCTCTGAGAAGAGATGTGGTGGCTACAGACCTCTGAACTGTGTTTACAATGAGGCTTGAGGGCCTATTTATTATTGAGAAACAATGGAGAACCCTAAACATCCCAAAAACCTAACCCTAGGAGATGAAGCGCCAAAACTATGGGCCCCGTTTGGGTAAATTGGTGTTTCAACTTCCCAGGGACGTAACTTTGGCATACTATCTCCGTTTTACGCACATGATACATCATTAGAAAGCTACTGTCAGGGACCACAACTTTCGAAGACGGGTACATTCCATGAAATTCGTTGGTAAAACGATGCCCAAAAAACGTCGTTTAGGGCCTCAAAACGGCTCCGGAAGTTCAGGACCCGAAAAACTGCTAAAAATAGTAAGTTTTGTTGCAACTTGAAAACTGAAAGAACTGATGATGGGGGTTCAAATGGAATAGGTGGGTGGCCACCAATATCCACTTGGATCATTAAGCCCCCAAAACGGCTCCGAGAGTGGAGGACCTGAAAACCTGCTAAAAATAGTAAGTTGTGCTGAATGTGAAAAGCTGCAAGAATTGATGGTGCTGGTCCAAATGGAATAAGTGGGTGGCCACCGATATCCACCTAGATCAGCCAGCCCGCCAACCTTTTCCACTCATTCCAAATAGACCCGACAACACGTTCATCGTTGCCCAAGAGGTTAAGTTCTTTACCATAGCCGGGCTTGTCGGGTCCTTCTACACGCAGATTCAGGTTGTGGGTTCAAACCCCTTAGCCCATCAAATTTTCTTCTTTTCAACCTTAAGGGCCACGTGGTAGCCTCTGGGCAAGCCACGTGGCACCCTCTGATAGGCTTTCAATAAACATTAAAAAAATAACTTTTTGCCTTATATTTTTTTATAAAAATGGCATAGTCAACTTAAGTCAAAAGTCATGTTTTGGAGTTTATTGGGCATTTTCAAACCTAAAAAAATTCTACATGTGATCTCGGTTTTGAGAACCATTCGTGGTGCCAGAATCACAAAAACGGGACCTTTTTGGTCGTTCACATTGCAACCACTTTTGAGCACTTTCATTTTTGAGCAAATTTCTTAACTTGGACATGATCTCCTGATCAGCTATTCTCCCATAATTATTAACAAACTTGTGATAACACCCTATCAACCCAATAAATCCTCGTAGATTTTTTAAGGTTGCGGGGATTTTCTAACACTTTTTAGAGATCTGGAGAAATAGATGACTCCGATGTTTGAACCTCTAGTGAGCATAATTGTGAAATTACGCCATGTTGTTCTTTCTTTAGAATATTTGTCATGCCATTAGAGATAATTATCTTTCTTGGTTTCCATGCAATAACCCTTAATTCAACTTCATTTCCTTGCCAAAAAAAATTCAAGGAAATTTCTTGAAATTTAAAATTTATCGTATCCAAAGATTGTAACCATTGGACTCCTAGTACAACATTAGTGCCACCCATTGGAATGGAGAGCATTGGAATATTCAATACATATTCCCCCATAATTAAATTGATATTATGGCACTTTCTAGAGAAATTTATAGTTCCTCCATTTGTAACCATCACTTGACACTCTGGTGATGGGTATAGTAAGAAATTTAATTCATTGACTACCTTACAATGAATAAAATTATGGGTACTACCTGAATCAAGCAACACTATTACCTTTTTCTTCATGATGTGTCCTTCTATCTTGATGGTTTGAGAAGTCATAATTCCTTCCAATGCATTATAGGATATGGTAGGATTCATTTCTTTTTTCTCAAGGGTTGGATCCTGGTGTATATCCTCTTCTTTTCAAGTTTCTTGTTCCTTTTCTTCCTCCTCTTCACAATCTATGTAAAATAATTTCTTCTCGGCACACTTATGACCTTTAGTTTATTTTTTATCACAACTGTAGAAAATAACTTATGCTATTTTTTCTTCCAATTATTTTCATGTCAACCTTTTACGTTGTGGACGAATAGGAGCAATAACACTTCCATCTTTATAGTTGTCAGTAGTAGGCTTCCTTGTTGCCATAATTTTGCTTTCAATTTTTCTGGCCAACCTGAATGACTTCTCCAATGAATCAGGTTCCCAAAATCGAACCTCATGTTGGATGTTATCCTTTAAAGTACATATGAAGACATAAATCCTATGCTATTTTGGAATATCATTTACCCTTACATTTAATTTTTGTAAGCCCTCAATGTGCTCCATCATTGATCCCTTTTGTTTGAGATTTATCAATTGGCTAAAGAAGGTGTTTCTCTTTGTATCCTCATAATGTGATATCATTTAATCCATAAAAATTGACCAAGTGACATGTGATTTACGAGAAAAAATTCTTCGATGCCATACAAACTGATTGGGTTCTAAATATAAATTTGCAATGCGTACCTTTTTTGTGTGTTGCACATTATGGAGATCAAAATATTGCTCCATCTGTAGTACCCATGTTACCGGATCCTTGCCATCAAACTTCCTCATATCGATCTTTGGAATCTGGTGGGTCTTCAATCCAATGTTAGAGTCTATGAAATCATGATTGTAGGTTTTAACCCTGAACAAAAATTATCTACACATGAATCTTATAACAGAAAATAAACAATAGCAACATCATAAAACATAAAACAAATAAACACAGAGATTTTCCCTTGGATCCCAAATCTGGACAACCAGCTTGATATTTCATTATATTCCTTTTAGTGTTACAACACATATATATACATGCTGAAGCATACATAAACCCTAATCCATTAACCCTAGATTAGATCATAACCGTAGTTCCCTTGACCGGATCTACAAAACACCACGGGCCAAAAACCATCGTACCCCAAAACCATGTGCAAAACCATGCACAAAACCATGGGCGCAGACCACCCATCGGAAATTAAGGACCAAAAATTTTCGCCAGGGCGCTACCTCGGACCCCGACAGGTAGGGCTACCGCCCCCCCTGTGCTATCGCCCCCCCTCTTACCCCCCCATGCGTGATTAGTCATGGAAAGAATATAACATATACCCAACAATGATTAATATTTTTTTTTTCTCATCATGAGTTTCATCTAATACCTTTTTTCCATTAAGAAGCATTTCTTGTAGCAACTTTGTCAACTTTTCTTTTAAACAATTCTTCAAATCTTCCATGTTTCCTTTCATTTTTGCTTCTATACCATCCATATTAGCTTTCATGTCATCCTTTAAACAATCCATGTTTTATTTTAAACTATTCATGTCTCCTTTTAAACCATCCATGTCCCCTTTTAGTTCATCTTATGTTGTTCTTTGTGAGAGTGAAATTTGTTGCACTTGGCCCCGTAATTTTGAGATATCATGCTGCAATTCCTCCTCTTCATGTGTCATAGTAGAGATTTATGAGGGCTTAATGGGTGTGGAATTATTTTTTTGGAGGAATTTTATAACACAATAAAAATATATATGCTTCAATATGCTTTTGGAATCACTTCAAACTAATTTTTCAAACAAAAGTTATGCAATTTCTAAAAACAATACACATTTTTTTTGCTTTTGGGAGATTGATCTTGAAACAGTTGTAACTCTGCAATTTTGGATCTCTAAGGTCTGAAATTTGGTCTTGTTGTATATCTCTGAATCTAATTTCCAACCCCATAATTTAGACCAAGTTTTGAGTCTTCAACAAATAGTTATGCTTAATCTCCCATGATGACCTGATTATAGACTATTTCGGTAGAGCGAACTTGTATGGAGTGACACGTGTCACTGTGTCTACCTTCGGATCTGAAATTTCTACATGGAAAACTACAATTTGTGTAATTTCAGTCACTTTTTATATAATTCAAATTTGATGCCTAAAATGAAAGTTATGATGATTTTCCCTAGGTCACCTATTTGAGAATGAATTTTAGAGCCTGCAAAAACCCTAACTTCCCTGGATCATATCTCCAAACATATAGTGAACTAATATCTGAAATTTTGACATGAATTTCATAAATATTTTGGTTCCACGTGGTAGAAATTTTAGCCTCTGAAGATTCTTATAAAAAAATTTATAGTGAAAATTCCAATGTGACCTATTTGAAGAAGCACAACCCTAGAATCCAAAGCTTTGATACCAAATGTTATGCAACCGTCTCACAAAAATACAAGGCTATGATACCAAATTTGATGAAACCAAATCACAAAATAATAGAAATAATAGATCAATGAATTAAAAAATATCCTCTTCGAGGGGGAAACCTCCTTTACATTACATAAATGAAAAATTCTTGGATGCAAATGACAAAACCTCCTTTCTATATATAGTATTCTAACGAGTCACAATATAATCAGAGATGACATAACAATAATAATGTAATGGCACAACAATAAAAATAGTCAGATTCTATGGGGAACAATAATAATAATATGGGGAATACATGGGCACAAAAATAACAATAAGGGGGCTACACTAATAATAACAATAAGGGGCTACACTAGTATTATAGGGACCCAATAGATAAGAGGTTAGTATCCATTTTAGTATGTTGTGATTGCTAATTCTATGATCAAAAATTAAAATGGCTCCAATATATGTATTATTTCAAGTCCTGTTACTCCTCTTTCTCTAGTCTTGGATGCAAAATAAAAATTTAAAAGTTTGATTACAGAGTTTCCATTGCTTCACCCTTCGAATTTATACTTTCCACAAGTTATTTTCCATGCCCTTGAATTTTGTTTTACTCGGTGTTAAAAGAAGTTATGGATTTTAAGGCTTCTCTCATACCTCCCCTATATTTGAGCTACGAATTTTATGGTTATGAGTTGTGTTGGTTGATGAACCTTTAAGAAGGAATGATTATGGTTCAGCTTATATGAAAAAAATGGTTCTTTTTACACTACCGTGGAACCTTTTTTTTCATATAAGTTGGACCATAATCAATATTCGAGGTTGCCATGTTTCAAAATACAACCGATTCGATCTATGTATATAAACTAGAGTATTTATTCACAGATAATTTGGATGTAAATGTTTTAAATAATTTAGTGAACCTCAATATGAAGTGGTTATGGATTGAACTATGGTAAAATAGTTGTGATTAATGGCTCTATTTTTAACCCTCAAACTGTTATATCTGTTAAATCATGTAGCTTGTACTTTAGGGATGTTGATATGGTTCTAGTCGACATAAGCTTTTTTTGAAAACCTTTTTTAAAGAATGAATTCCACTTCGAAGAAAACAAGAATTGAGTCACTAACAAATATTTCTTGAAGTTTTATATAAAAGAAGGATTGTTCAATCATGAGCATTTGACTACCTAATATTGATGAAATATGGGCGTGGATATTAATTGAAGGTTTAAAAAGGAAAAACCTTGTCCTATTTAAAGAAGAGTTATAGTTTAATATGTGGATTAAAGGGTTATTTGAGACAATGATGTATGAAGCTAAGCATTATAGTTCACACACACTTAGCCTTAGTATTTGGATCAATTAAATGTTGAGAATTTACTATAGTAAATTCATAATACCCCAAATTCTAACTTAAAATATTGCGTGATATATTTGTTAATAGTTTGGGATTAAGAGATAGTTTTGTAAAGAGACAAGGATATAGATAAGAGCTTTCTAAGCAAATGAAGAAAGATAGCACATCTATGTAAGGGCACTGTAAACATTTTTCAATTGAAACATGTGGATTGGTCATTAACTATGGTGATGAATACCAACAAGTGTTAAATAAAAAATACAACATTGGTCCAGCCTATAGCTTTGCTCAAGTATTATGACAACCTCATACTAAAATAGGTTTGAATATTTGTAGATGTTGTAATAGGTCCATTGGGACAAAGTATTTTCCCCTTCCTCTTTTTTTATTTGACAAATATGAAAGAAATTGTTGTTGTTAATTATCCATTGCATCATATTTCTACCACTTTCCATTTTTTTACATATTTCCCTAATGTTTTACATAGTCCTTCCATGATTTCACTTTATAGTACTAAAGTTTTAAGATCAAAATATATTACAAAAGTGCTCTTGGAATTGTTGGAAATTGATTGAGGAAGTCATAAAAAGAATCATTTGTGACAGCTTGATGATACTGACTAGAGAGATAAGGGGTTTTACTAGGTCTATGGTTTCATGTGATGGTTTCTCTTTGTGATTTTTTCTTTGCATCATACCCCTATGTATACTTGAATAATTATATGTTCATTTAGGTAATATTTAATTAATTTAATATAGTTTTCAATTAGTTTGGATTTTAGATGAGTTTTTTCAGCATAAACAATAGAGGAAATAGGGATATAAGGGGTAGAAGTCCCAATTTCATTTGGTAGGAAGGAAAAAAAAATGAATGTCATTCTCTAAACTTTGATGCAAATTCATAATAATTCAATCAAATTATACAAAGTAGTCAAATCAATTTTAGCAATCAAGTTTCCTTTCCTCCCCCGCCAACTTAGTCTAATGATGTCTTGCAGCCATGCCTATACATGTTTTATCTGCTCCAACTTGGCATCCAAGGCACAGGTGAACATCACAGTGAGTATTTTGGAGTCAAAAAATTTTAATTGGCGTGCAGGGTTGTTGATTAATATGAAAGAGAATCTAATGAACTACATAATAGGAAGATAAAAATAGTTTGGTTATGGGAGAATCTTAGTCTCATTCTTCTTTGAGAGGGTATAATTGATGTGGTCATGTTTGAAAACACAATATCCAAGTCCATCCGATCTGCGTATGACATGGTGGAAAAAGTTAATTTCTATATTAGGAGGAGGGGCATCAATACACTATTTTGATCAGGAGATTTTTTATTGGTTTTGCTAGTGTAAATATTTGCATACTGCCATCAATGATCAAAATATACTCTTTTCATATTCATTTTAGATGTCCCACTCAGAAATTTCTTATCATTCCATTTAGGTCATGCAAAAAATTGATTCACTGATGGTAGTCCTAGTCATAAAACCTCACTCTCCCTCAAAATTTCATAATTGTTGGCCCACCTTCATGTCTTGTTGAGAATTAAAACACTTTTGAAAAGCTCATTTCATTAGTCTTATGTCAGTTAAACTTAACCATGGAATCAAGTCATTCAAGATCCCATTAGGTCATTAGGTTTCATTGTTCAAGGTCCAAAATGCACCATTTCATCTCAATAAGGTCAGCAAAAGCTTTGAGAGTGACTCAATAAACATTTCATTATCATATGCAAAGGATTATCAACATGTAAATATCATTTTTAAAGTTGTAATTTTGATTTTAAAGTATGATTTTCATACTAATATGTAATTTTCTTCAAAAAATAGAGTTTTAATTTATTTCATTTTTTATGTAATTTTATGCTTCCTATATCTAATAAGTTATGTCCCTAGCTTCCAAATCAAACCAAATATGCCAAATTGAAAGTGAAAGTGTCAAACACCAGAAACATCATCCTGCAAGGAAGAAAAATTAGATGAAAGGGTAATCAGCAAAAGTTTTCAAAAACGTGAAATGAGACATTAGAAAAGTGGTGTTTTTAATTCAAATTCAAATTCACTTAGCTATTTATGACTCATTGACATCAATTAAAATTCATTTTCCTCCTCCAAGCATCAAGAAAACATTCTAATAGATGAAATTTTTGAATTTCTGAGCGAAATTGGAAAAACAACTGAGTTTAGGGTGCGAATGCCAAAGGCAGGGCGCGAATGTCAAAGGTAGGGTGAAAACGCTGAAATGAAGGTGCAAATACTTAGCAGAGGGTGAAAATGTGTAGTCGAGGGTGAAATTTCATAGAGGATGATGCAAATGTGTAGTCAAGGGCGCAAATCCTCAGTCAAGGGCTTTGTATGTGGTGCAAATGACCAGCAAGCCCTAGAAAGTGTTCAAGTGATGAGAAATTGCCTTCAAAGCTCCAACAACTCACTCATTGACCTTCAACAAACCAGTAAGATGCTCATGCCATGAAAAAACTCTTTTCATAAGTTTATGTGTTGAAGTCTTGCAAATTGAGGTTGTAATTTGGTGTTTAAATTGAGGAAAACCCCTAGTATCCCATTACACTTGTGAAAAATCTCAAAAATCACTCCCTTACCCTTTGCATCCTTCGCACACTTATAAAAACCCATTCCCAAACCCCTCATTTTCAAAATTCCCTTTTCCTATAACTTTCTCCCAAAACACTAAGCCCTAGGTGTTACATCTACCTAGACTCCCAATCCCTATATCCCTATCCTAAATCTATCATATTATTACTCCCTATCCCCTCCCCATTTCACACATCCCTAGAAATTATCTCCCTCATTTTCCCTTTCCCATATCCCTTTCCTAATCCCTAAAGTTTTGACAAAAACACTATGGAAACAAAAGAAGAAAACATATCATTCAGTGAAGGAGAGGAAACAGAGGTAAGGAGGCCACATAAAGTAGGAACAGTGCTCATAATTGAACCCACCAACACTAGGGAACTCTTGGCTTCTCCATTGACTATGACATGATTCAAACATGTGGGTTGTTATGATTTTTGTGAGAAAATTCAGAGGGTCCAACACCATCCCATGTTGACTAGACTTTTCATATCCGGAATCCATGAAAACCAAGTTACATTAGTTGTTGCTACTTTCACTCTATCCACTGCTATTATTTCAACTGCTACATGGATCCCAAATGTTGGGGAGAAGTGTTTCAAGAAAGGTAAGTTGAAGAAACAGGAATTTGAATTCTTCTTAAAACCAAGACACCAAAATCAAACAAAGAGGTTCTTTCCTTTTTCTCACCTCCTAGACAAATATGCCCCAATGATGGAGATAATCATGAAATACTTTTCATGTGAAGGCAGATTTTCAAGGCTATATTCCTATCACATCTGGCTCTTAATGCATTTCAATAAGGTAAGGATGCTCAAAATACCTTATTATATTTTCCGGAGTATAGATAATATGGCATACATTGCCTAGAAAAATGAGTATGAACAACAAATGAGAAGTCTATTTCATCATTCCCTCATAAAAATCATAGTCCTCCACCATCTTAATCAACTAAACATTGCATGGAGCACCTTCATAGCTAATGAAATTTTCAATGAGCCATCCACTCAGCATGCAAAAAAATCCCCTTCATCATCCCAACCATCCATTTCCATCCCTCCATCTCAGCCCATAGCACATTAATCATCATTAGATCAATCCCCTTCACCTCCTTCATCTCCATCTCATCATGATTTTGGGTCACATAGCAGGATTGAGGACATTGAGCCCAAATGGGATAGTATGGTTGAGGTTGAACCATTTCCAAAAACCTTCCAAAGAGGCCACAGGAATTTTTTTGCTCCAAATGGAGTGGAAGGGGCCATTCCTTCTACATAAATAGAACAAGTGGACAAAGGCAAAGAGAAGGTCATTGATGCAAGAATTCATGATGAGGAGGATCCTCATGAAACAGAATAAGAATTTTAGCTTGTTAACCTAGATGAGGATGAAAATGATAAAATAAATAATTCATCCATCAAAGGTAAGGATGTCAATATTAAGGAGCTTCAAACTAATATTAACAGGGCCATATATGTCATACACTTACTTGAGCAAGAAAATGAGAAATTGAAGACCAAATAGGTCATTGATGAGGTAAAGTATGTCATTTCTCAAAGGGAGGCAGAAAAGGCCAAATCCATGCTAGATGAAACACTTGAGAAGTATTGATTACTTGATGATGAGGAGGAGAATTACCAAGATAGAGACCTAGAACTACAGGGCTGAAAAGAGCTCTAGCTCTAGAGAGGCAAAGGGAAGTTGAGCTTGCTGATCAGCTAACCCTAAATGATCAACTTGCATTTCTGATCAATAAGAACAAAGAGTCATGGCTTGATAGAGCCAATTAAAATTTGAAGAAGCTACTAACAAAGGCAAACAAGGATAATGACTTATTGAGGAGGAAAGTCAAACATCATGCACTGAAGGAGAAAATTGCATTGGCCAAGTTCAAAAGTGCCAATGCAAAAATTGAAGATTTGACCATGGAGGGGAAGAATAAATTGGAAATTCTCACTAAGGCTTCCCTCCAAGCCTAGACACATCATCATCATCCATTCCAAAAATTTTGAGGCATTTCCTAACTTTTTGGAAAAATCTGGAAATTTCTGTGTTTTTGGGACAAATATTTAGCAGAAAATTGGCATTTGCGCAACGCCCTAGGTGCTACACAAATAATTGGGGAAATTTTTGAAGAAATAAAGGCACCATTAGATTCCTAATGACCAATGCATCTCAGAAAAACATGTTTCCAGCCTTGGTTTGTAGTTTTGATAGGTGAAAATTTAAAAAACCCACCAAAAAATAACCTTTCTACCCCTTTTTTGACCTAGGCGATGCACAAATACTAGTCTTGGGAGAATGAACTTTTTAGGGGGGAAATTACCTCCATTTTCATAACTTGAGGTATATTTAGAAATAAGACAGGCAGGGATTTCCAACAAGCCATATTGGGCTTGATTTGGGCACCTGTAGGTCAGTCAAAACTGGCCCTAAACATGGAGGTCGCAAATGACACTGCCAGGGCGCAAATGCGCAGTGGAGGGTGCAAATGACCAATCTGCTGATTTTTTTCAAGTTTATTTGAAATTTTGACTTTTCTTCAAGAAATCGCGTTTATAATTATGTAAATCATCATGGTAAATGTAATTATGTCAAGGATGAGTGACCTAGGGGTAGATTCATTGGGTAAAAGTCATCATTGAGTCATAATGAATCAGTTGAATGTAATTAGGATTGAGTCACTTGGACCATCCTATACTCCAGATTTCAGTTCAGTATTTTGTGGATCTCTTCCTCACCTCATGGATTAGACCCCTGAGGATGATTAAATGTGGTTTTGATGTCTATTTAGTCTCTTTCTTCACTCTTATTAAGGGTTGGAATTAGTTTGGATGTTAGTTTGTTGATGAAGGAAACTATTGTACTCAGTTTGGTCAGTTAATAAAGAAGAGTTGCAGCTATTTTTTGGGATACTGATGGTATGATGTTTTTCATTATTTTTTATTTAGTTTCATATATTATAATTTATTCTATTCATGTTCATTACATCTCTATGGTATGATCTCTTTTAAGTTTGATAGGCAGAACACATGCTTGCTCATGCTCTGTTTTGGGAAATTGATCATAGTTTGTCCATTTTCCTCTCTTTAGGAAGAATACATCTCCCATGCTCTTCCTAGCTTCTCATTAGTCAAAAAACCACCCCATAAAAATAATATTAAAGTGATAAGCTTTATGCCTACCTTTCCCCATTGAATCCATGCAGCCCTATCTCATTTTCCTTGACCTAGCTCCCTTGACCTAATTTCTTCATCCAGTGAAAGCCAACAAAATCAAATCAAAACAACCCTTGCACTCCATATATAGCCTAAAAACCCTAATTCCTCTAGCCCTCTTGGTTGTGACTATTTGGAGAGAGACCTCTCCGACTTGGTAGGGCTAGCTACCAAGTTAAAAGCTTGGTCTGTGCTTACCTCTGTTGGGATTCCTTCAGCCTTAGAAAGCTGGAAAAGTGTTAACAGGTTAAAGTAGTAGTATGTAGTCATATACGATGATATATACTCCATTAATGATTCTCATGATGAAGAAAATTTATCCCTTCTTCCCAACACACACTGGGGTGAAATTGGTAGTAATTAGTCTTGAATTTTGAAGATTTTTTTTTTTAGTTTTTGGCATATGTGATTTTGAAACTATTCGTGTTTATTTTACATAGATGTGGCACCAAGAAAATTCCTTTGAATATCAATTTTTTTAATGTTTCATAATGTTTCAGATTTTTGATGCCATATCTATTGGATGCATAGCGAGGTTGTTGAATTCACCCCCTATCTCTCCATCATATTTCCATTGCCTAATATCAGAAGCACTCATCAGATGCACAACAACATTGTTGGAGTCATGCCCTATCTCTTTGTCATGTTTCTAATTCCTAAAATTCAAAACCCAACACCATATGGGAGAATGTCCATAGTTATATTTTCTACATGCCCGTCGAATATATAACGCCTTGTCATAAAATTATTCTTGTCGAATTTTTGTACTCTTAAATGGGTTGTTTGATGCCTCTTCCATTACATTTTGTTATCGATGTCATCGGATATTTAACTTCAGTGGAATCAGATATCCGAAAAACTATTTGTTACCTATTTTTCGGTTATGTCATCAGTAATTCAATCGAATATTCATCTCTTGTTAGTCATTTAGCTGACTATGGATGAGTGCCAGACATTCAATGGTAGGTTTTTCCCATTTTATTATTCGACTGAGTTTCACTGATGGGCCTGGAAAATAAGGCCCATCGAAGTGATGACAAAAGTCTGTCAAAAATTTGACACAAGACCATCAGATTTTATTACACTATGCAGTAGATGATAGGAAACTAGTCCATGGACACTCCCATGGTAAACCAATATAAAGATGTTAAGTGGAAAAGAGAGAAAATATGATTGATATAATAGGATCTAGTTCAATTTTAGAGGGAGGAGCCAGTTAGGGTGATCGGAAAGAAACCGTGGTGATGGATCCAATGAAGGAAGCATGTTGGTTTATGGTTGAGCCGAGGGATGCAGAACAACATGTGTTAAGGTACCAACATGGTACAATCAGTTATGGATTGAGATATGTCTCAAATTATGAAGTAAAATTGTTGGAATATACAAGTTCATATTAGGCAAAAATTGAAAAAGACAGGAAAAACACATTAGGATGATGATTTAGTATGGGTTAAGTTATGATATATTGTATGAGTAGGAAGAAGATATTTGTTTACACTGTAGAAGTTGAACACATTGCAACTAGTTTGGAAAGTTATGAAGTATTACATTTTTGGAAGCTAATAATAGGATTTTTTGGTCAATTGTAGGAGACGATCATGATGATAGGTCAAGGCACATGGTACCGCTACATCTGGGAAATGGTATAGAAGGGAGCAGTGAGGCTCCAATTTATTTCTATGGTCATGAAAGTTGCTAACATTATCACAAAGCCTCTATCCCAAGATGAAGTTTGTATACTTTAGGGACAAGCTTGGAGTATTTGAGAATGCTTCCCTTGGTTAAAGGGAGTGTGGATGTTGTATCATCAAGGGGCAGAGATTCTCCCTAGGTCAAGGGTATTGACCAGGTCATGGGAGTTGACTGGGAGCCATGTAATGTGTCTAGGGTGATTGGCCCAGAGAGGATTAAGGGTTAAATTTCTCCCTCAATTTTGGGTTACCTGACCATATCTTCAATGGTTATTTTTCCAGTGGGTTGAGTGAGTGCCTTAAAGCATCAAGCAAGTGTTTTACCATTCATTAACATGGGATGACATGTGGGAATGGTAAATAGGCCCAAATTTTCTGATCTAGGTGGATGATAATTACCTAATATAGGTGGATATTGGTGTTCACCCACCTATTTTACCTAGATAGTTTCATCAGTTTTCTTATTTACTATTTTTAGAAATTTTCAGGTTCTGAACTTCCAGAGAAGTTTTGACCCCCTAAATGGTATTTTTTTGAGGTATGATGTAGTCCCATAGCCAAAGGCATAAGATTGTAGCTAAACATGTATTCCTTATATATCTTTCCAACTAGGTATAATACATATCAAATAGATATAATATGACCAAGTTATAACCCTGGGAAGTTGTCTTCCCAACTAACCCCAATGGGGCCCATAAACTCTTGGTGTTACATCTCCTCGGGTTATGGTTTTAGTTGTTTAGGGTTTTCTCTTATTTTTCAATAATAAAAAAAGACCCTTGAGCCTCATTGTAACACAGTTCATACGTATGTAGCCACCACATCTCTTCTCAAAGATAAGCTACCATCGCCAGAGCTAGTTTCTTTCAATTCTCTCTGTAAGCATTTTTAGTATTTGATATTAATGAAATGAAATATTATTTCTGTTGCATCTCTATATTTGTGATTACATTTCTATTCTATTTCATTCCTTATTAAATTTGGATCAGTGGTATGAGAGTGGTCTTCTATTTCTCTATTTTTTTCTTTGCATGTCCCTAATGAGGTCAAGGTATAAGGAGTTAGGGATCAATCTAGTTGAACCCTTGCAAGATCACCATCACAAACCTTGATGACCTCCCATGGTGGGTGAAAATAAAGACAAGCTAGAAAGATATCCTATCAAAATATTTCTCGAAGAAGCCCTCGAGCGACAGAGGCACAAAATGATAGAAAAATTTTCTCAGATCTTGTGGTGGATGCCCACAAGAGATGCATCTTCATCTGGTAGTCACTCTAGAGGCGTCACTCCCTTCAAGGTACAAGCCAACTTCGACATTCATATATTTGAAGGCTATATAGATGCAGATGTTGTAGATAGATAGTTGAATATGTTGGAAGGGTATTTTTCAGTCCATGATTTCTCCAATCGAGAAAATATTACCTTTTCTCTCCTTAAAGTCGCCCCCCATGTCAAAGATTGGTGGGAAACCTACTGTGAAGAGAGGTATGAGGAAGAACCCTCACTTTTTTCAGCCGCACCCACTTGACATTCATTCCAAGATGAAATCAAGGAATAATAATACCCTGTGGGAGCTATGAGGACAAGTACATCCAATGGACCATGTTGCGGCAGCAAAGGGATCAATATGTGCATGAGCTGACAAATTTCTTCCATACCCTATGCACAAAGTTGGGTATTAAAGATTCAGAGAAACATTTGGTGCTCAAGTACCACAGCTATTTTCACATATACATTTAGTAGGAAATGGATTTCCTTGACATTACCTCGCTTGGCGGGGCATATCGATATGCCGCCAAGAACGAACACAAATTTAAGCAGAATAAGTGAGACTTTGGATCTGCGAATCTGAAGCCAAGGAAAGGAACCCCCAGACCACAAAACAAGGGGAAAATTCAAAGTGGGGTGACTCAAGACAACTCGCCGAAGCAACACACGAATAAAAATACCACAAAGAAAAAGGACAAGGGGAAGTGGTGTGAATTTCATAAAATCTCCACTCACAACATAAGTGAGTGTCAGGCCAAACAATCATTGGTGGCCGAGATGAAGGCCTCTGAATCAGATGCATGTTTTCATTCTGAGTCAGAATCAAACAAGGGGAATGACAAAGGGAAGCATATCATTGATGCGAAACCCAGTGCCACCATTTCCACCACCAATCTCCAAAGGGAGAAGCCCGAGGAGGGGGAGTGCCTCTTCCATTCCTAGATGTGGGTGAAGGGTTCTCCACTGCAAATCATTGTCAATAGAGGAAGCCAAAAGAACCTCATTTCAATAGAGGTTGTGAAGTGGCTCAGCCTACCAACCATAGCACACCCTCAACTGTATACCATCGGGTGGCTTCCCCAAGGAAGAGATCTTCGCCTCAACCAACAGTGTCACCTTCCCTACAACATCAAGACCTTCACAGATCATGTATTGTGTGATGTTTCTCATATTGAATTTTTTGATGTATTATTAGGCCAACCATACTTGTGGAAGTGACATAATGTGTATGAGCCTAGGCCTCATTATGTTATTATTAATTTGGGAAATAAGTTGTACATGATATTGGAGGTAGTACCGCCTTCCGACATCTCTTTGATTACTGCAAAGCAATATGGTAAGATTATTTCCCAAATCAGGAAAAAAAAATTCATTACGATTTTCCCATAGGGAAAGAAGAAGATTGTGGTTGAAGCCTCCAAACAGGGACCCCTTGCACGGTAGCATTAGATGGACAAAGTCAAGGAGGAATACAGGGACATTTTCTCCTCACCCATAGGGGTTCCTCTACACTGTCAGGTTAGGCACTCCATTGAACTGACCCTAGGCATGCCACTACCTAATGGTTTTGATCTATTGACGCTCTGTTCAAGAGAATGATGAAATCAATAGGAAGATCCAAGATTTGTTGCAGAAATGGCACATTAGGTGAATATCCTTACCCTGTGGGATCCTGATCGTGTTGGTATCGAAGAAGGACAACACCTGGAGACTTTGTATTGACTATCGGGCACTAAAAAATATCATTGTCTAGAATAGGTATCCAATCCCTCGTATCGATGACCTCCTAGACCAGCTCAAGGGGGCCAAATATTTCAGAAAAATTGATTTGAATTCCAGCTATCACCAAGTACCAATCAAACCCTTTGATGTATGGTATACTGCCTTCAAGTATAAGGAGGGCCTATTTGAATGGTTTTTCATGCCTTTTGGGTTGGTGAATCCCCCTGCAACCTTTTTGAGGTTGATGGATGACATCTTGAGGAATTTTACCAACTCATTCATGGTGGTGTATTTGTACAACATCCTAATATTTAGTCATATTTGGGAGGAACACCTCCACCACATTCAACAGGTCCTCCAAACACAGCGACAGCACAAGTTGTGTGCCAATTTGGAAAAATGCACTTTTGGTATGACCCAGGTTCAATACTTGGGGTACATCATTGATGAGTGACGTGTGCATGTGGACCCAGCCAAGATAAAAATAATTCAGTATTATACAACCCCAACCACTCTAACAAAGCTCTGCAGCTTTCTGGGACTTGCCAACTTCTACCACATGTTCATGTTGGGATTCTCCCATATCACTTGGTCCCTGAGTCAAGTAACCAAAAGAGGAGAAAAATAAAATTTATTCTGGTCTGAATCTTAACAGAAGGCATTTCCCAAATTGAAGCATTGTCTTTTCTCTGCACCTATGCTCACTTTACCATACCTACAACAACCATTTGAGATTGAGACAGATGACTTTGAATATGCGATTGGTGCAATTCTTACTCAACGAGGTCATATAGTAGCATATCACAGTGAAACACTTTCAGACACAATCCAAAAGTATCCCACCTATGAAAAAGAAATGTATTCTATTGTGCAGGCCTGTCAAAAGTGTAAGCAATACATTTTGGGAAATGGAAATGGTCATCCACAAAAACCACCAACCCCTATAGTTCATACAGACACAAGGGAATTTGAAGAATGATCACCATCAGAAATGGTCTCCATACTTGCTATAGTTCCATTTGAATATTAAGTACAAGAAGGGAAGCACCAATAATGTTGCAAACTGCCTCAACCGACAACTTGTCATGGAACTGACCACTGTGCTCGAATCTTGTGGGCACAAGACTTCAAGCTGGTCAACTCTTTACAAGAGTGATCTAGACTTTAGCAACACATACCAAACACTCCTCGGAGGCAAACAAGTACCAGATTATCACCTCCAGGATGCACCGTTATGCCACCTCGGACACCTTTGTGTTCCTTCGAGAAAGTAGGACAAGATGATTTGTGAGGCACACTACAATCAGGTTGGTGGTCACTTTGGTGTAGAAAAGATAGTGGTTGTATTGTAGTAGTATTTCTATTGGACAAAACTTTGACAAGATGTTGGGAAATATATTAGATCCTGCACTGCTTGCGCCATCACCAAGGCAACCATCAAGAAGAAAGGCCTGTACATTCCTCTGCCTGCTCCCAGTTAGCCTTAGGAATCCATATCCATGGAATATATATTTGGCCTCCCTTCTACCAAGAATGGTAATGAATATGTATTTTTGATCATGGAAATATTCACAAAAATGGCTATATTGGAGGCCTCCAAGAAGAGTATCACAGCAGAGGACACTACCAAACTCTTGTTTGAACGAGTGTGGGTAAATTTTGGGATCCTGCAGACTATTATATCAGATCGGGATAGTAGGTTCCTGAGCACATTCTTGTCAATCCTATGGGCACTATTGGACACCAATATCACCAAGTCAACTGCATTCCATCACGAGACATATGTCGTCAATAGGATGATAGTGCATATAATCCACATGTACAACTCCAAGAATCCACGAACATGGGATGAGAGCCTTACATATGTGTAGCATAGCTATAACAAAGCTCTCCATAGCTCGACTGGTCGCAGTCCCTTTCAAGTGGGCCTAGGATTTCAACCATTGTGTCTGATTGATGTTACCATACCTCATGCGACTACACAGAAAAAATGTATTGTCTAAGGCTGATAAAGAAACTAGATTTATTTAACACATCCAGCATGTCCGCCACTAGGTCCATGACATCTTGGATAAAACCAATGCCAAGTGCAAGTAGTGACATGATCAATATTGAGTGCCACACAAGTTTCAGGTGGGCGACAAATTTTTGCTACATTTGCAGAAAGAACGCCTAATCAGAGCCCATTGGAAAATAATACCACTCTGTTATGGGCCTTACACGATCATCAAGGAAGTGGGAGACAATCATTTTGAGCTCAAAATTCCCCCATTCCTTGGTCTACACCCAGTGTTCAATGTGGATCGCCTTCAACCATACTTTCCACCATTACCGGACACATCCGACATTGCAGAACAACTTGCGCCAACAGAGTTAAATCAAGACTGCATGGAATAGGCTGCAGCTGACCAAATCATGGGCACAAATCTTAATATAACTTTCCAACATTGGATGTAGCTATATCAAGTTGTCAAAGCAGGCCAACTCCTTCACCAAGGAAAATGGTTCACCAAGGACTAGGTTCAACAGAAATTTCCCCGCCTCATGGAGGCTTTGTAGGAAATGGGGACCATTTATTCCTAAGGGGGGAGGAATTATCTAGGTGGATATTGGTGGCCACTTACCTATTCCAACTATACAATTTCATCGGTTTTCTTATTTACTACTTTTAGCAATTTTTGGGTCTTGAACTTCCAGAACAATTTTTACCCCCTAAACGATTTTTTTTTTTTTAGTTCTGTTGCAGTCCCATAGCTAAAGGAAAGGGAGTACATAAAAACCTATAGTCCAAAACTTCAAATGAGGTATCATATGTGCCAAATGAAGATAATATGACCAAGTTACAACCCCAGGAATTTTCCTGCCCAAATAACCCCAACGGGGCCCATAAACTCTTGGTGTTACATCTCCTCGAGTTAGGGTTTTTTTTTTGTTTAGGGTTTTCACTTATTGTTCAATAATAAAAAATGACATTGAGACTCATTGTAACAAATTTCATATGCATGTAGCCATTGTTAGTGTCATAATATGCATTTTGCCATTAGGGATTAATATCATTCCTTTCATTTTCATTTTAGGTGTCTCACTCTGAAATTTTTATATCATTCCATTAGGTCATGCTAAAAATTGTTTCACTGATGGTAGCCCTACTCAATAAAAATTCACTCTCCCTCAGAAAATCACATTTGATGACTCACCTTCATGTCTTCTTGAGAATAATAACACCTATGAAAATCTCATTTCACCATGTCTTTTCTCAGTTAAAGTCAACCATGGAAGTCAGGTCATTCAAGGTCCCATTAGGTCATTAGGTTTCATTGTTCAAAGGTCAAAAAATGCACCATTTCATTTGCATAAGGTCAGAAAAGTATGAGAGTGATCCCAATAATTTCTCTTTACCATGTAAATATGACCTCCAAGATGGTTTCCAAAGTTTTAATTTGATTTCAAGTGTGAGTTTCATTCCAAGATGTAATTTATATTTATTCATGTAATTTTATGTCAATTCAAATGTAATAAGTATTCAATCTCCCAAAGGTTTCCAACTCATAAAATTTCAAAGTGAAAGTGTTTTTATTTCATTAATTGATCAAATGTCAAAGGGAGTTGTCTTTTCCCAAAGGTGCCCAAGTCATCATTGTTCACAAGCACTAAACCATAATTTCCTCTCCCATTGAGCTAGGGTTTGCTATGGAAAAGAGACATATGAGCAGAGGAGGCATAAGGGAGGTCATTTAAGCAAGTATGAAGTTGTCCCAACTCATAAACATCATGCCTCCATCATTTTCCAAGAAATCATTCTAAGGGACAAATAATTTTCCACACACAGGGTCAGTTTCACTTCAAACTATGTTTCCGACCAAAAAAATATGAATTTGAAATGTGTGAGAGATTTTTTGTCCATAATAGGTCAAGGAAGAAAAAAATCATTCATTTTTTACATAGGTGTCATGGTTTTAGAGAAATGTCAAAAATACAGGTGCCACAGGAGAGTTGTTGCACTTCTGGAGTGACCTTGCGAAAATCATTTTTTCTCAAAGTTGGTGTGTTCAAATCACTTTCTTGATAATTCAAATGATATATTTCCAATTAGCTATCATGAGCTCAATTTGGAGTTGAGGAAGGCCTCCAAAAGTTTCCTGCAACAGCACTCTGCATTTCTACACTTTTTTACCAGTCTTGGGAAAAGCAACATCTGATAGGGAAAAACAACTCCAATCAGAAAACCAAATGTATATTTGGAAATTATACAGAATAATATTTCCAATGAGCTATCCTAGTCCCAATTTGAACACTGGGAAGGCATCCAAATGTAGTTTTCAAAAAGGTGTTGCACTGGCGCTACACGTTTTCCTGAAGCACAACAAAATTCCTAAACGGGCAACGAACTAGACGCTACGCTCTTTTTTGGGATTTCCAAATGAAAAATGGCCACCACCAACATGTTAATATTGATGAGTAAATCAACCCTAGAAACTTTCAAAGTTTTTGGAGGAGAACTGGTCCATCAAAAGTGCCAAAAACCATCAAAACTTCATGTTTCTGCCTCAAATTTTGCCTAGTCGCCGTGTGTTTAACAGTCTTGGGAGAACATGGTTTTGACAGGGAAAATGAGCACCATTTTGAAAATTGGAGGTATTTTTGGAACATAGACTCACAGGCCTTTCCAATGAGCTATCATGGAGCTGATTTGGACACCAGGAAGGCACTCAAAACCAGCCTTGAATAGAGGTCATATTTTTTTCTTGGACATTGCACGTTTGACAGTGAAATTGCATTTTACACAGTCTTCAACAATTTTTTGAGTTTCACTCTAGTTTGACTTTTTACCTTGGGAAATGAGAAATTACTTATGTAAATGGTCAATATGAATGTAAATATCATGTTTTTACTTTTATCTAGGGTAAGTACATTAGGTAAGTCAATCAATTGAGTTGTAATAAATCAGTTCATTAGAGATAGGATTGAGTCACTTTTCTCATCCTATACTCTAGCTATTAGTTTAGATTTTTGTGTAATATCTCCCTCACCTCATGGATTCGACCCCTATGGATGAGTGGAGGTGGTTTTGAGGTCTATTTAGCTCATGTCTTCAGAAGATTCAAAGGTTGGAATCAATTTCATTTTACTTTGTGGATTAAGAAGACTTTGTATTCATTTTTGGCCATTAATACAAGAGGACATCCAGTTATATTTATGGGATACCTGTGGTATTAAATGTCCTTCATTGTTTCCTCTTTAGTTACAAATGTGTGAATGTATTGTTAATTTCCTTTCCATTTCTATGATATGATCTTTAATAAGTGTGAGATTCATAATTCATGCTAGTCATGCTCTATTTTGGATAACTAGTCATAATTTGTTTCATGTCTTTTGTCTGAGAGAAATTCATCTTCTATGCTTCCCTCAGCCTTCTTACATTTTTTGAACCATCCCATAACCATTTGCCTCAATTGATTGACATTGTACCTACCTTTCCCCATTCATCCTTGCAACCCTTTTTTTCTCTTGCCTTAATCTAGTCCCCTTGACCTAATCCTCATTCAGTGAGCCCAACCCCAAATCAAAACAAACCCCTGCATTTCATATCTAGCCTAAAACCCTAATTTCTCCAGCCCTCCTGGCTATGATCCTTTTAGAGAGAGCCCTCTTAGGCTTGATAGGGCTAGCTATCAAGTCAAAATCTTGGTTTCTGGTTACCTCTGTTGGGATTCCTTCCTCAGCCTTGGGAATCTGGTGGAGTGATAATAGCCACCACATCTCTTCTCAAAGATAAGCTACCATCGCTAGAGCTAGTTTATTTTAATTTTATCTCCAAGCATTTTCAGTATTTTATATTAATTAAATGAAATATTATTTCTGTTGAACCTCTATATTTGTGATTATATATGTATTTTGTTTCGTTCATTATTAAATTTGATCATTACCATAGTTAATAATTATTTTTCTACCAATGTTTGTAAAATCATGGATATGCAAGACAAAAAAATTTAAAATTTAAAATAAATCATAATAGTGAGGGAGAATCTAACCCCACGATGATATAGCATGGTATTCACCCATGGATTTTATAAACCATGGTATTTACCCATGATATTTTGAAATATAAAAGGGGATAAATCTAGGTGGAAAGACACACATAAAAAGTATAAATACGAGAATTCACTGGGAGAAGAGCATGTTTTTTTATCATAAAGTAGTCTCATGGGATATTGTCAATTCAATAAATATTTGATTTCATATTTTTTTTTTTTCTACAATATCTCTCTTGTGCATGGTTCCATATTATGAGGTATCTTTATAATGTTTGTCTATAATATTTCTCTTACACGTGCGCTATTCTCAATTATTTCTATAATGTTTTTTTTCTTTTTCTTTTCTGAAATATTATTCTCACCCATTATGACATATTCCTTTGCCACTCATGAAGTTTCAACTTGGATCACACCAATAATAATGCATTAGATTTCATGAGAACTCTAAAGTTAATTGCACTTCGGCTAGAGTAGTACTGGGATGGGTGACTTGCTGGAAATTTCTAGTTTTTATTCTTTTGTCACTCTCTAAGTCTCATTACTCCAAAAAATTGGATCAATTGTATCAGATCAATATGGTCTTGTCTATTTTTTTGTGCATGTTTCCATTGAGGTCAGGGTACAAGGAACTTAGAATTGAACTATTGCAACCTTTTCAAGATCATCCTCATCGACCTTGATAACCTCACATGGATGACGAAAAGAAAAATGACAAAGTAGGAGATCATGTAACAATGTTGCTCGAGGAAGCACTTACATGAAAAAGGAGTGAGATTATGGACAATTTCGTTGAGATCCTCTGATGACTTCTAATAGTGGTAAAAAAACCCTTCAACAAATAGAGATTTTGGAAGCTCGACACCCTTCTAGGTATAAGTAAAATTTAATATCCCCCTATTTGAAGGAAAAATAGATGTAGAATCCTTAGAAGAATGGTTGAATCTGTTAGATTGATATTATGTGGTCCAAATTTGTCTGACAATGAGAAACTCACCTTTTCACTCCTAAAATATCTCCTACTTGTCAAAGATTGGTGGGAAGGTTACTTAGGGATGTTGGTAGGAAAAAATTCTCTATTTGAACCCCTTTCCTACTATAAAACCTCAATAATTAGCCTCTGTTTTATCTTCATAAAATCCCCTTATTCCTGCACTAGTCCACGAATCCTCTCTATTCCTACATAGGCTTTATATTTCATGTTTAAGATTTACTAAGTTCTTAATTAATAATTTTAATATATTTTGCGCATTTGATATTTCTTACAACTCATATTTACCTTCCTAAAAGTATTTTATGAGCTAAAGTATTAATCATCATATTAGCTTGGTCTAGTGCAGGTAGATCCCTGCACCGTTGGAAACTATCCGTTTCGAAATCTCCGCAATAGCTCGATTGCTTAACGTGGGCACCTTGGCCCGTGTCATCCAGTTCAGTTGAGGTCATCAGAAGTTGAACTCAAGTGAAGGATAGTCATGGATGTGGTCGAAGATAAGGTCGCCGACCAATGATTAGTTCGCATCTTATTATAGCCGTTGGCTCATTTTTGTAATTTTGTTTGTTATTTTGTTTCAGTTGAAAGGCTTGATTTGGAACGACTATGTAATTTTCGTTAGGGCCATAGGCCGAAATGGATGTATAAATTATAGCTCTTACATAGAACTAGGTTAGCGATAACAATGCAACTGTAATTTTGGTTTGAATTTAATCTTGTTGTCGCCCTCGTTCTGGGCTGGACTGGAACTCATAATGTACATTTGCTTATTGAAATTAATATAAGGAGTTGTGCCATGATATTCTCACTTTGTGTTGTAATTTTTCATTGATGTGTTATTAAATGCCGAAGGTCTACGTTTCCTAAAATGGGAAACGAGTTGGTTGGCTAGGGCCCAGCCAACCCAGCTCATTTTCCCTCTCGCTTTCATCATTTTACAGGTGTGTGTGTGTGTGTGTGTGAGTTAATCTCATTTATTTGTAGAAGCGTGGTTTAAGTCTTAATTTCGTTCTTGCATAAGAATTTTGATTTATTTCGCTAATAGTCAAAGTGTGAATAGATCTGTTGTGTGGAAGTTAATTGAGTTACTTTACCTTCTGTAATTTCTTTCCATCTTGGTTTTATTTCGCTTGGATCGTGCAGAGAGATTATCCATGCACTAGTGCATGTAGGATCCTGTACTTTGGTTTGTTGGTCCATTTACAGAAAGTTGTTTTATTATTTTTTATCATATGAATTTAATATATTTCTGCAAAGTAAGCATCTATCATTGGAGAGAATCATTCTCAATATTAAAATTTAAATTCTTAAATATTAAAGAATTCGTGAAATGGAAAAGAATGATGTTGCAATATATTAATCTATGTCTACACCTCACAATTTAAGGGAAAAGGATTAAAGGTACTTTGAAATATTACAGTGACCCCTTTGAATTTAGATCTAATTGCATACACAAAATCTTTGATTGAATAAGGTTTGCTTTGGATTTTAAATATTGTTTTATCTTAAAAGTTTATTTCCATTTGCAAGATTTAGTTGGTTGAAGCATCTCTCTTTCATATGCAAGTTATTTCAGAATTTTGATTCACTTTCTGCAATTTATTTCATATATTAGCATGCTCTTATTTTTCCAAAATAAGTTGGAAACTTGGTGCAGGAATCTCTATTTCGATACTGGAATCTCTATTCCGGTATAGGAATCAATATCCTGTTACAGGATCATAGTGCTCGAAGCCAGAAGCTTTGAGCCCCTTGCATAAAGACATAAATCTCTAGTGCAAGTAAAGATACTCTTCCTGCACCTAAGTACTGTACCTATACTAGTGCAAGAAGATTGCAATAGTACAGGAATAACAACTTGGTGTAGGAAGGAAAATCTTCCCAAGGGCCCACTTGTGAACTCGGCAGCACCCATACTAGAGACAAGCATAGAATTTCATTTCAGCGATCAAATTGTTTGCAGCAAGTGTGAAGGTTCCTTTATTTGATTTCTTTGCAAATTACTTTCTTTCATTTTCCAGCACTAGAACTCCTTTGATGTAAATTGTTGTGTAATCTTTCTTTTCGATTCTGCAAGATTTTGATTTGAGAAGTAGGAATCATTAGGGGAATTTTGAGGTCTAAAATGGTCCTCCTAAGAAAAATGTACAACCAAAATAAACTTTATAAGAACCAATAGGATTCAAGATGATGATATCAACCATGGGAGATGATACACCATTTTTTTAATTAAAAGGGTAAAAATATTAAAAAATAATAAAATAATAAAACTACTTTTTCAACTCGTATTTTCAACTTATCTCCCAAATTTTATACTCAAATTTTGAGCGGGAGTACTTGTTGGATGAAAAATTTAACTCCTCATCCAAGGAGTACCTATGTTGCATACTTTCGATGGACCCTACTATGCGAAAAATGAGAAATACATTAAAAAATGTGATTTCAATCACGTTTTTCATGTATTTCTCATTTTTCGTTTAGCGGGGTCCATCGAAAGTATGCAACATGGGTACTCCTTGGATGACGAATTAAGTTTTTCATCCAACGGATACTCCCTCTCGAAATTTGAGTAAAAAATTTAGGAGATAAGTTTAAAATACGAGTTGAAAAAGTAGTTTTTTCTTTTTTCCCTCTAAAATTTGATGATGTCATCAAATCTTGTTTTATTATTTCCACTATTATTTAATAATTTTCTTAGGAGGCCCATTTTAGACCTCAAAATTCCCCTAATGAGATAGGAAACATTCATACCACTTCTGGCATTTCCTGTGCTTCGTCTCTAAGTCTACGGACCTCGAGTTGAAAAGTATGTGTTGAAAGGAGTTTGCTTAAGATGCGATTTCTGCACCCAACATTTTAGCGTCATTTTCGGGGAGGCGATTTGAATTGGTAAGAATTTTCCTTTTTTTTCTAAAATAGGGGTAATTTTGCTGTTATTTTTTCCTGCAATGTACTTCTATTATTGAAGGAATTTTTAGGTGTTGAGTTACTTTTTCATTGCAGCATTTTATTGAATTCTTGTTATGTCATTTTTTGAAATGAATGCCTAAAAGAGGTAGTGATCCGAAGCCCACTAAGGGTCGAGGAAATAATGGTAAATCTGAAAACAATTCTCATATTGGGCCTTCTTTTGCAAACATAAATTCCAAACAAACCCAGACTCATAACGCAGGAACTGTCCACTTGGATTCTAGCAACAGTAGTCTGGGAGTGACAGAGCCCATGAAGGGGAAGAAGGAGACTATTAGAACCCATAGTTAGCCTTCTCATATTGTTGAGAGTAGTTCAATTGGAGGAACAATAATGGAAGATCATGAGGACCATGCCGAGGGTTCTGGTGAAAATCAGGTAAATGAGGAACAATCCATTTTTGGATTCCCAATTGTGGATCTGAATGTAATTATGAAAATGAATAATATACCACCATTAGCTCTTCCTCATTTCTATGGTAAGGTACATGAAGACCCAGACACTTTTCTATTTGAGTTTGATATTTTGTGTAAGAGTTATGATTATTCATCTCATGCTCAAAAATTAAAGTTGTTTCCCACAACTCTCAAGGATGCAGCATTGCGCTAGTTCATGGGACTAGGGGGAAACATTATAGCTTCTTGGGAACAGTTGAAGAGAGTGTTCTTGTCAAAATATCAGGAGTATTGTAAAACGAGAGATATTCAAGATGCAATCTTTACTGTTGTGAAAAATGATGATAAAACCTTAAAGGACTACTTTGAGAGATTCATGTATATTCTTAAGAGGTCAAAGCACAAATTTGATCTAAGTAACATTAGGACCTTGTTCTTACGTGGACTTACTGATGATGCTAGGAATAATTTTAATTTATTAGGACAAGGAGATATTGCCCAGAAACCTTTTGATCAAATATGTGACTTGTGCAAGAAATTCTCAAGGAACTAATATAGATCTGGTAAAGGAATTCGAAACAGAAATAAGAAAACTGAATGTAATGATGCTATGATTGTGGGATTGGAGAAAAAAATGGATAACATGAAAATTGAAATAATGAATACCGTTAGCAAAAAATTAGACTCTTTGAAACTTCAGCAAAAACCTATAGAGGAACAAGAGTGATTTTCTATTTTTTGTCCAAAATGTAGAAAATAACATATTTAAGAGAATGTCCTCTTGATGTTAAAGGAACTAATAAATGAGAGATTTTTGCCGAGAACCATGCCACGGAGAAATGTCCTTCCATACCTGGGCTGAAAGCTTTACTTGAGGGAGGACAACCTAAAGCCGAATCATTGCATGCTATGGGAGCATGAGGAAACTAACCTCAAGTAAGTGTTGGTATGGCTCCTGAACTTCCACCACATTTTTTTGGTTATAATGCACATCGATATTCCTATCCTAACACTATTCACTCTCAACATTGGCAGCATGGGAACCAATATCATTATGTACAACCCTCCCAAAGTTTGCAACAAGGATGGAGAGGGCCAAACCATTCACAACATTCCTATCCTACACCTGTGCAGTCATACCCACCTACATATGCACCTTACCCAATACCACAACCATCATTACCCCAGCTGAGTCAACCTATGCCACCATTACCTTTACCTCCATGTTACACAGTAATTTGTCACCGTCCCTGCAATTCCACGTCCCACACAGTGGAGGGCCTTCTTTCCGTGACCTGTGAGCAGTGACATAACCTGAAATCACTTTCATGGCATCCCCCTTGACAAGGAAAATCATTCCTCTGAAGAAATTTTCCTTTGTAAAACCCTAAAAACTAATCTTTTTGCCTTGGCATGACTATCCAGTTCAGCCCTCGCACCAATGGGAGAAATCCACCAAAGAGGGTGCACCAACTGGCGCTCTGTCTCAGTGTTCTACTCGCGCCAAGCTTAATAGGGATTGTTTTTTAAAAATAAGTGGCGAAAGTTTGATTCCAAAAAACTCTTGAACAAGTCTCTAAAATGAGTTGGGAGGTTTGGCTCTGGATCTCCATGTATGGGAGGTGGTTTTCCACCTATCATGGAAGCTTCCTTGAGGATAGGGCCAATTCCATGATTGTAGGGATCCCAACTCCCCTTCCACCATCTATATAAGATTTCCATTTTCCCTTAGCAAGCTATTAGTCCTAATAGAACTAGAGAAGAGTTGAACTTATAGCAAGGAGACTATCGCCAGACAGCCTTTGAGAGCCAAGCCGAAGAGAGAGAGCTTTGTCCCTTTTCCGACGAGCTTCATTGAGATGTGCTCTGCTATCGACCCCGCTGAAGGAATATTTGGTGTCAAAGCTTGGGTTGTATCTTTCTTTCGTTATTTAATGATAAGCGACTTTGATTATGGTTTCATTCATGTGTCTTTGTCTTTTGATGCAATGAATTACATCCTCTTTGACTGATGTATGGTTACAAGATTTTGATTCTATGTTGTGTATCATTGTGTTTCTTCCCATGTGTGCAGGTTTTTGGACGTGTTAAGCGGAAGGATTATGATCTGCCAGAGTGAAGGATGGGAAGCATCATCCTTTCTCCAACGAGCATGACCTGAGGTAGGCAACTTGTTATTTTTTTTCGTTTTGTAACTAGAGACCTGCGTCACTACATGACTGATTTTTGCTAGACCCGATCTGGGCTAGTAGGGATCGCCTCTGTATGCAGAGGGGATTTACCTCTCTAAAAAACTGGTGACTCCGCTGGGGATTTAATTGGATTTTGTCTTGTCTCTTTTGGCTGATTTTGGCTTTTTTCTGCTTGATTTTCTTTTCTAGTTTGTCTCCTTCTGGTGTAAAACCTCTATCCAGCCCCACTGCACCTGATCTGCTCTTTGTTTTCTCTTTTTCATTTCTGTCCTTAGTAAACTTGATTGGCGCGCTTTTTAGCATGATAGTCACGCCAACTGGCGCTAGTTGCTAGTTAGGCCCTGGTGCCAACCCTGTTTTGGTGCAAGATATAGCCAATCAGTCGCGCCAACCCTGTTTGGTGTTAGGGTTTACTTGTTTTTAAGCCCTCTGAGTCTGATTTTTGGTTTTGGTGTTATTTTTCTGACTTCCTGAGTGCCTTGGAGTCCTTTTTTACTATGGTTGATCTCTATCCTCTAGTTGTTTGCCCTCTACCATCAATTTTACATTCTAGCCCTAGATCATCTAGGTGCTATTGTACGTTGAGCCTCCTGTGGGAGTTTTTGGTTTTCATTTGTTCAGTCAACTTCGTTTTCACTTCTTAGCATTCGTTTGGTTGGTTTCCATTTTTTAATTGCTGTATTTGAGTGATCGTTCTATTTTTCATTCAAGTCTCGCTTTGTCTCATTTCGAGCCTAGACCACACAATTTGTATGAGTCTTTTTGGGATTCCTCTTTGATTTGAGGGATTTCTTCCATCATTTTGAGTTCTAATTGTGTGTTTTGCATTCAGTGAAATTTATTGTTTCTACTCTTTTGCTATCATTTCTCAAATTGGTTCCCTCATTAGTTTTTCATTTCATTTGGTGCATTTGCTCTCAAACAATGAAAAATACAAAAAAAAATCTCTTTGCTTTTTTATTAGTTAGTGAAAGTCGAAAGCTTTTCTTCATTATTAGTGTTACATAACTCTAAAGGAAAATTTTTTAGTTTCATTAGTGTGCATTAGAGATAATGGTGGGTGTTTTCTGATCATTTTGTTATTGCTTGAAAATATCTCAACCTTCCCGTATTTAGCTCTTCATCGAACAAAGTGATATATTGTGGCATGTAGTGTACATTTAGAGGATTTTTGACATAACATTCAGTAGGTCCTGAAATTGAAACATAATTGAAGATCAACTCTAAAATTTATTCAATTTACACTAAGGCAGCATTGAAACATTAACGAAATATCTAGAGGTCTAGGCTAGTGACGTGTTCTAGCATCATTAAACCTAGTAGCTGTCGTTCACCTCTTGGCTTTAGACAACACTAGTATGGACTTGTGCTCCCCATACCGTCGCGTATATAAAGGGAGACCCCACTAGGTTGCTATCCTTTATCCTTAGGAAGCCGAGTCTGCCGCTTTATACCCGTGATACACCGGACACAACATTCAGGGATATTACCTACACTTATGTCAAGTCCTTTGTTGATTTCTCTTTCATTTTTTAACCAAGGTGTATATGGAATTTCACGGATATCTGGTACACCCTTCTGCCTAGATTTCCAGAGTAGTCATTTTGATCTTTTCTAACTCATTAAATTTGAAAAGATCATCAAGCGCTTGTCCTTTCATGCTTGTTTCCAAATTGAAAGAGATAGAGTCATGTTTTACTTGTTTCTAGACTCTTAAAACATGAAACAATAAAATTTCCAATTTCAATGAGGTAAAATTAATCACCTACGATCACACACCCTTTTAGAGATTGTTTTTCAGTCGTTTGATTGTTTGCCTTGGTTTTTGCCCAACTGATTTTGTTTTGATATTGTCCTTTTTTCGTTACTGTCACAGTGGAGGAACCCTCAGTTTCATCTACTGGTAGTCCTTACACAGATGATTCTTCAGAGGTTTCTCAGTCCTCTGCTGAACCTTAGTAGCCTATTATATCTGAGTTTCCCGATGGGGGACCATTTATATCTAAGCTTCCCTTTGGTGGACTAGTTGAATTCACTTAGCCCTTGTCCAATGCTTGGTTTGGATTTGGAGTAGGGGAACACTTCCCTCCTCTTACATCGGGATCGCCTTTCTTGGCTGCCATTATACCTCCTAGTCCTCGCCGTCTTTTAGAAGATCTAGCGGCAGGGTCAGATATGGACTCACCCAATCCTTCTCCTAGTGAGGAAATTCCTACATCTGGTGAAGATTACCAACTTTTTCCAGAAAACATCCCTGAGTCTTATGTCATGTCTTCACCTGGTCCTTCACTTCCAGTGGGATATAGGTCCTTGAGTCAGGTAATGGCCATTGTGGCCTCTATGGGAATATCGACTCCATCCATGAGGCCAGTTATTCCTTCGTTAGGGATGTCGCCATCGACACCTCTCATGTCTTCTCCTCATGTTACATCAGTACTGGTTAGGCCTACTGTCTGTGTAGCTGCATCTATACTCGCTGTCACTACTCAGTCCGCTAGGACCTCGTCACTTCCTGAAGACATTTACATAGCATCTGCTATTCCAGAGAGTATTTCTCTTGAGGAGTATCGGTTGTCTCTATAGTCATCCAACTTCGAGGTTGGTCAGTCCTCCCAAGATCCCAACCATCCTTACTTTTCCCACTATGGACCAGATGGTACCCCCATTTATGTTTTTCCATATCAGTATGATGAGCAGGTTAACCCTCTTCATTTTCCTACTCCTGAGGCTTATCAGTATGTTCAAGGTTTTCTGTCTGCCCAGGCTGGGCAACCCTCTAACCTGCAAGGACAACCCTTCCAGGGACAACCTTCGGGCTAGCCTGGTTATCTGTACGACCCGCAAGGACAACCCTTACAGGGAAAACCTTCGGGCCAGCAAGGGTTTTTGTACGGTCCGCAAGGGCAGTCCTACAACCCTCAAGGTCAACCTCTGCAGTCTCACCCTGTGGTCCAACCACGGCAACCTCAAGGACCCGCAGGCCAACTGGGGTACCAACCTGGATCGTTGTACGATCCTGGGGGGGGGGATCCTTCCTTCTCAACCTATGGTGCAACCTCAGCAGCCTCAATTTCCCATTGGTCCAAATGTTGCACAGCCAGGGCCATCTTATGGTCCTCTCATAGGTCAACCTGGTTATCAGGCACAACCTAGCCCTCTCCCACCATCAGGCCAACCGTGGCAACCTGGTGTATTTCATCAGCCAGGCCAACCTACTCAACCAGGCCAACCTTTTCAACCAGGACAACCTGTTTAGCCAAGTCAACCTATTCAACTAGGCCAGCCTACATAGCCAGGTCAACCTATTCAACCAAGGCAGCCTACACATCTAGTCAACCCTGCTCAACAACCGATCTACTCTATGCCACAACCGAATCCACCTATGTGCTCAACTTATCAGGCTCAGCAGGGTCCCACTTACCAGCAGCCCACTCGTCCCCAAGGCGGTTATTATCTTCGAGGTCAGTCTCGACTGGTTTACAACCTGCCCCAAGGTTCTGGGTATAACTTTCAACAACTAGGCTATACCTATACTCAGTAGTTAAATCCATACACTTCCCAAATGGGGCCTGCATATAATCAGGGTCAATACCCTGGTTATCAACCCCCTTACACTGGTCATCGGCAACCGTATCAACCCAATTATAGGGCTTATACCCCCTATGGTCAGAATCCTCTAGGACAGAACCAATGGGGGCAAGGTTATGCTCAACCAGGGTAGAGTACAAGTACGGGTCCTTATCGGGGACCTGGCATGTCGTTTAATCCTCAGTTACCTTTCCTTGCCACATTGGAATTGCAAGATGTATCTAAATTTACCAATGATCCAATTCTACATAATCCATATTGGCCTCCGGTTCCAACCAAGGTGCCTGGTGACTGTCTTAAATTTGAGGGTAAAGCTGGAGAAGACCCCCAAGCACATGTTATGACCTACCATCTGTGGTGTTCTTCGAACTCTTGGGTCGATGACTCGATTCGTCTATGTCTTTTCCAATGCACTCTTACCGATGTTGCTGCTAAGTGGTACATAAAACTACCCCACAGTATTTTTCAAGACTTTAATACTCTAGCTATGGATTTTCTAACACATTTACAGTTACCAGTTAGTTATGAAGCTAGGATGCATCTCCTGACTTCTTTGAAGCAAGATAAAGCCACTCACATATCGGATCATATTCATGAGTGGCAACGCCGTCGTTGTCTGATCAAGTTTGATATTCCTGATCAGCTTCTAACTCACTGGTTCGCTACCTCCTTTTTTAACAAAATCACTCAGGATATTGCTATGGGGGCATGTGTAACTGAAGAACAAGCCATCGCTCATGCCCAGTACCTTGATCTAGTGTACTCTCAGTCTGGCATGCTTTATGATATCTTGACTGATGCCCCACGGCTAGGGACCTCTAAGGCACCAACTACCCCATCAGTGTACGGTGTTATTGGTTATGTTTCTCAGACTTCTCATAAGTCCTCGAATGGGAAGCAGAAATCGAATTCTTCCAGTAATTTTGCTGCTCTCGCCACCCCGGATTCTGGTAATACCATGGAGGTCAATGTCGTTCAGGCCAATCGTGTGGCAAAAGCCTCCAAAGGGAAGAATAAATTCAAAGGAAAATCCAAATCTAATGCCTCGAAACCAGAATCCTCTAAACCTCATGCTGATGATGGTTCCCAATGGAAACCGAAGTACCCCTGCCTGATCTGTGATGGAGACCACTACACCAAAGATTTTCCCCGATGATCTGAGGTTAGTCAACTTATAAAAGGCTCTAAGGGGACTCTGACAGTTCTCAAAGAACCATTTCCATCTCAGCAGACCCAGATGGTTGAGCAACCTTCACCATCTGCACCATTTGGGTCCCAAATTTTTATGATGAATGGTGCTGCACCTGTTTCAATTGCCACTCATTTGAAGGATTATGCCAGATCACACCAGGAAGCAGGGAAGGACGTTTTTGATGGCCCACCTCCCCCACCTGTCTCTGGTCCTTTAAAGATTGAGAAGCCCAGTGCTGAACCCATTGTAAGGCCACCTTCCAAAGGTGTTCTTCGAAAATCTTCCTATAATCTGAATGCTCGTGCTACTCATCATTACAACATTATTGAGGATTTGGCAGAGGTGCCTTCCACCATGTCTGCATTGGAAGTGCTTCAAAGTTTCCCGTCGCAATGGAAAGCTCTGTTGTCCGCAATCAATGGAATTGATCCTACCAATTCTAGTCTTCTCACCTTCGATCTGGAAAATTTTGTCCCCCGACTTCCACATTAAATTTCCCTTGTTATACAAGTCGATATCAATGACCTCAACATCCATAGGGCCGTTGTGGATGAAGGTGCTTCCACTTGTGTTATGTCATCTACCTACTAGAAGGCCATCGACTCTCTAGCTCTTACTTCATCTCTTAATGCCCTTGAGGCATTTGATGGTCGGGAATCTAAACCGTTGGGTGTTCTCGCGATTTTTCCGATCACATTACAAGGTAAGACAATCAACGTGGAAGTAGAAGTGGTTGACGCCAAGCTCAACTATAATCTTCTTCTTGGTCGCAGTTGGACCCACGCCATGCTATGTGTTCCATACAGCCTCTTTAGACTTTTGAAGTTTCCTCATGAGGGCAAGATCATCACTGCGATCAGTTGTCTTTCTTCACCTCATCCTCTGAGAATAGCGTGCCTTACGTGGATCAAATCCCCAATCCTCTTAACAGTGTCAGACCCAGTCTTTTTAAGGACCCTGTCCTCATGGGTATTTTTCTTGCGCCACCACCAAAAACCATTCAAGTCAACATGATCTCTAGGTCAGATGACCCATGGATCATCCCTTCTCCTAAACAGGTGACATCTTTTGGAGAATCGATGCCTCTAACTCCACTTGAAATCAGTTATTGCGAAGTCATTTCCACATCAAATCCTCCTCCCCCTAAAAATGCTCCTTTGAGCATGGCTCTGGATGTATATTCTCAATCCCCTTGGCTCGGCGATGTGGATTCTCCTGATCCTTTAAGAGAAGTCTTCCCCTCTGACGAAGCTATCGTTGAAACGATGTCTCTTGAAGATCTACCATGGAGCGATGGACATCATCATTCCTCGTTCATGCTTGGCCTGGGGGCAATGTCTGATTGTCTAGAGTGCTTTGCATCTGAGGTTCCCACTCAGCCTCTTCAAATGCCCATATTAACTCATGAGGTTCTTTCAGAGGGTAATTTGAGTAACATCACACAAACCATGCCTATTGACACCTCTGTTAAACCGAGGGTTTTCGAGAACATTCACATGGGAGTTACTTGTTCTCCCGAAGAGATTCAGGTACACACCAGCCTTTTTCGCGAATTCAGAGATGTTTTCACATGGTCCTATGAAGATATGCTTGGGATCGATCCCAGTATAGTCGAGCACGAAATTCCCACCTATCCCAGTGTGAAGCCAATGCATTAGTGTCTGCACCCGGTGCATCCTCGAAAAGCCGCAGCTATCAAAGCAGAAGTTGAGAAACTTCTTAACGCGGGCTTCATATATCCAATCCCCCTCACAGAATGGGTTTCCAATATTGTCCCTATAGATAAGAAGCAGAGCACTATACGAGTCTGTGTTGATTACCGAGACATCAATCGGGCTTGTCCTAAGGACAACTATCCCACTCCCTTTATAGATCAGATCATCGATGACTACGCAGGGAGTGAGATCTATTCCCTCATGGACGACTTCTCGGGTTATAATTAGATTAATATTTTACCTGTTGATCAACATAAGACTGCCTTTATCTGTCCGTGGGGCACATTCACTTACAAGAAGCTCCCATTCGGCTTCAAAAATGTTGGAGCCACCTTCCAGCGTGCTATGTCCTATGCTTTTCATGACATATGTCACATTTTTCAGCCGTATCTGGATGATTTTCTGGCTCACTCAGCTCAGCGCGAAGACCATCCTGAACACCTCCACCAGATTTTTCTCCGCTGCAAACGTTACAATATCAGGCTTAATCCTCATAAATGTGTCTTCTGCGTGGATTTTGGTCATCTTTTGGGATTCATCGTCTCCAAATATATAATTTTCCTAGACCCCCTCAAGGTCGAGGCCATCGTTAATCTCCCATCCCCATCCTCGTTGCAGAGTCTTCAGGGGAAAGCGAATTTCTTATGTCGCTTTATCCCGAACTATGCAAAAGTGGCCAAGGGGTTTACGCGACTTCTGAAACAGGATGTTCCCTTCAATTGGGACTAGATCGCACATCAATCCTTCGATAAACTTAAAACGTTGCTCGTCAACACTATGTTAATACGTCCTCCTAACTATCATCATGATTTTACCCTTTATTTGGCCGTTGCATTTAGCACGATAGCCATGGTTCTAGTCTAGGATGACGATGACGGAAATGAACATGTGGTTTATTATCTATCTCAGAATCTTCTCGACACTGAAATGCGCTATGCCCATGTCGAAAATTTGGTGCTTGTCGCGGTCCAGGTTGTTCAGCGGTTCTACCATTACATCCTGTTGCATATGGTAACCGTGATTTTCGACTGTAACCCCATGACATACATCTTGTCTTGAAAATTGCTGGGGGGCAAGTACTCCAAATGTATTTTCATCCTTCAAGAGTTTGATTTGGAGTTCACCACTGCTAAATCAACGAAGTCATTGGTTTTTGCTGATCTTATATGCTCTCTCCCTACAGACTCTATCCCATCCCAATCTGAGGATCACATCTTGGATGAAACACACTTTCTAATCAGCACTCATGATCCATGGTACGGTGATATCATCATGTACCTTCAGACATCCACTTTCCATTTCCAGTTGACGAAGGATGCTCAACGTCTCATTCGGCATCAATCTCAACCATATCGCATTGTCAGAGATACCTTATATCGTGTCGGAGTTGATTCTATGCTCCGTCGATGTTTGACCTTGGAAGAGGCTGAGAAAGTCTTGAATTACTATCATAGTGGCGCCTGTGGTGGTTACATGTCTGGTTATGCTACCGCCCAAAATATTCTGCGTGCGGGTTACTTCTGGCCATCTATATTTAAAGACTGTATCGTTGCAGTTCGAAAATGTCATGCGTGCCAGGTCTTTCAATGCAAGATGCGTGCGCCACCCCTACCCTTGCATCCTGTCATTACCGTAGGCCCTTTCGCCAAATGGGGCATTGATTTTATGACATGTAACCCTCACTCAGCCGGGGGGCATGCTTATATAATCGTTGCCATAGACTACTTCACCAAGTGGGCCGAGGCGATGCCTACATTAGCTACCGATGGTAAGATAGCTGCTCAATTCATTTTCAACCATGCAATTACACGTTTCGGAGTTCCTCAAGCCATTTTCACCGATCATGGCACTGATTTTCAGGATTACATGATGGCAGAGCTGACATCGAAGTTGGGCTTGCATCATGACAACTCAACGCCATACTACCCTCAGGCAAATGGCTAGGTTGAGGCTGTGGAAAAAGTACTTGTCACGATGCTTCAATGAACAATTGGTATTCATAAATCCAACTGGCACCTCCAATTGTTCTCAGCTCTCCAGGCCTATCGAACGTCTGTAAAGAGCGCGACTGGATTCACACCTTTCCAGTTGGTGTATGGTCTGGAAGCAACTCTTCCAGTTGAATGTGAGATCCCTTCACTGAAGTTGGCTGTGGAATTACTACCTGACACTTCCCCGGAGGAAGAACGTCTCCTGTATTTGGAACGACTGGATGAAACCCGCCGCTTGGTTGCTTTGGTTATCGAAGCACAGAAAAAGCGGGTTAAGGCTCATTTTGATCAAACAGTTTCTCCACGTTCTTTCATCGAAGGGGACCTCGTCCTCTTATAAGAACAAGCACATGATAAACTTGGAGTAGGAAAATTCCAACCCATGTGGCATGGGCCCTATATCATAAAACAGGTATTAAAAAATGGGGCCTCTGAGCTAGTCAACTATGAAGGTATTCCTCTGGCGCAACTTAGAAATGGGTTGTACCTCAAAAGTGCTATGCTTGAATGATTCTCTTATGGTGTGTGTACATAAGTGAGTGATTTAATTTTTGTGCATGTGTGGTGTGGTGTGCTTTGTAAGCGTCTTTCTACTAATTGGGTCTTCTTGATTGTGCAGATGTCTATTACTCATTTTGTCGGTTTCGCGGATGGTACCTCCCGCAGTACCAGGAATCTGTCCTCGACAGCCTAGGTAATCTACAATCCTGCTGGTGAGTTAGTCAATTTACAAGGTGTTTGTCTAGGGCCTACCACAAATAATGTTGTGGAATATAGTTCCGTTTTGGAATTATTGAATGAGGCTGTTAACCTTGGTATTCATGCATTACTTGATTTTTCTAGACTCACAGCTTGTAGTGTTACAACTCAATGGTCATTATTCAGTTAGGAACCCATCCATTTTATGACTGTATCTACGTATTCGTTTACTAGAAATAATTTTTGATTACATTACATATCAACATATACCCAGACACATGAATGCGTTAACAGATGCAGTAGCTAACAAGGTTTTAGATAGACATTTACGCAACTTGTAAAAAACATCATCATATGTGAAAAAGATCCATCTAGAAATAGATACATATATATATGTCGAAATGTTTTTATTTTGTGTGCATCACATAATCCAAAAATATACATGTTTGTTTCAATAATATTCGGAGACAACATGTCTCTAAAAAATGTGCAAATGAAAATCCTAGGTGACTAATCAGCATGGTGCTCATGGTAGCATGTCACTACCCGCACCAATCGCCTCAGTAAACGATGAAGGTGACTAGGCTTCAAAAATGTTGGAGCCACCTTCCAGCGTGCTATGTCCTATGCTTTTCATGACATATGTCACATTGTTCAGCCGTATCTGGATGATTTTCTAGCTCACTCAGCTCGGCGCGAAGACCATCCTGAACACCTCCCCCAGATTTTTCTCCGCTGCAAACGTTACAATATCAGGCTTAATCCTCATAAATGTGTCTTCTGCGTGGATTTTGGTCATCTTTTGGGATTCATCGTCTCCAAAGATATAATTTTCCTAGACCCCCTCAAGGTTGAGGCCATCGTTAATCTCCCATCCCCATCCTCATTGCAGAGTCTTCAGGGGAAAGCGAATTTCTTATGTCGGTTTATCCCGAACTATGCAAAAGTGGCCAAGGGGTTTACGCGACTTCTGAAACAGGATGTTCCCTTCAATTGGGACTAGATCACACATCAATCCTTCGATAAACTTAAAACGTTGCTCGTCAACACTATGTTAATACGTCCTCCTAACTATCATCGTGATTTTACCCTTTATTTGGCCGCTGCATTTAGCACAATAGCCATGGTTCTAGTCCAAGATGACGATGACAGAAATGAACATGTGGTTTATTATCTATCTCAGAATCTTCTCGACACTAAAATGCGCTATGCCCATGTCGAAAATTTGGTGCTTGTCGCGGTCCAGGTTGTTCAGAGGTTCTACCATTACATCCTGTTGCGTACGGTAACCGTGATTTCCGACTGTAACCCCATGACATACATCTTGTCTCGAAAATTGCTGGGGGGCAAGTACTCCAAATGTATTGTCATCCTTCAAGAGTTTCATTTGGAGTTCACCACTGCTAAATCAACGAAGTCATTGGTTTTTGCTGATCTTATATGCTCTCTCCCTACAGACTCTGTCCCATCCCAATCTGAGGATCACATCTTGGATGAAACACTCTTTCTAATTAGCACTCATGATCCATGGTACGGTGATATCATCATGTACCTTCAGACATCCACTTTCCATTTCCAGTTGACGAAGGATGCTCAACGTCTCATTCGGCATCAATCTCAACCATATCGCATTGTCAGAGATACCTTATATCGTGTCGGAGTTGATTCTGTGCTCCGTCGATGTTTGACCTTGGAAGAGGCTGAGAAAGTCTTGAATTACTATCATAGTGGTGCCTGTGGTGGTTACATGTCCGGTTATGCTACCGCCCAAAATATTCTGCGTGCAGGTTACTTCTGGCCATCTATATTTAAAGACTGTATCGTTGCAGTTCGAAAATGTCATGCGTGCCAGGTCTTTCAATGCAAGATGCGTGCGCCACCCCTAACCTTGCATCCTGTCATTACCGTAGGCCCTTTCGCCAAATGGGGCATTGATTTTATGACATGTAACCCTCACTCAGCCGGGGGGCATGCTTATATAATGGTTGCCATAGACTACTTCACCAAGTGGGCCGAGGCGATGCCTACATTAGCTACCGATGGTAAGATAGCTGCTCAATTCATTTTCAACCATGCAATTACACGTTTCGGAGTTCCTCAAGCCATTTTCACCGATCATGGCACTGATTTTCAGGATTACATGATGGCAGAGCTGACATCGAAGTTGGGCTTGCATCATGACAACTCAACGCCATACTACCCTCAGGCGAATGGCTAGGTTGAGGCCGTGGAAAAAGTGCTTGTCACGATGCTTCAATTAACAATTGGTATTCATAAATCCAACTGACACCTCCAATTGTTCTCAGCTCTCCAGGCCTATCGAATGTCTGTAAAGAGCGCGACTAGATTCACACCTTTCCAATTGGTGTATGGTCTGGAAGCAACTCTTCCAGTTGAATGTGAGATCCCTTCACTGAAGTTGGCTGTGGAATTACTACCTGACACTTCCCCGGAGGAAGAACGTCTCCTGTATTTGGAACGACTGGATGAAACCCGCCGCTTGGCTGCTTTGGTTATCGAAGCACAGAAAAAGTGGGTTAAGGCTCATTTTGATCAAACAGTTTCTCCACGTTCTTTCATTGAAGGGGACCTCGTCCTCTTATACGAACAAGCACATGATAAACTTGGAGTATGAAAATTCCAGCCCATGTGGCATGGGCCCTATATCATAAAACAGGTATTAAAAAATGGGGCCTCTGAGCTAATCAACTATGAAGGTATTCCTCTGGCGCAACTTAGAAATGGGTTGTGCCTCAAAAGTACTATGCTTGAATGATTCTCTTGTGGTGTGTGTACATAAGTGAGTGATTTAATTTTTGTGCATGTGTGGTGTGGTGTTCTTTGTAAGCATCTTTCTGCTAATTGGGTCTTCTTGATTGTGCAGATGTCTATTACTCCTTTTGTCGGTTTCGCGGATGGTGCCTCCCGCAGTACCAGGAATCTGTCCTCGACAGCCTAGGTAATCTACAATCCTGCTGGTGAGTTAGTCAATTTACAAGGTGTTTGTCTAGGGCCTACCACAAATAATGTTGTGGAATATAGTGCCGTTTTGGAATTATTGAATGAGGCTATTAACCTTGATATTCATGCATTACTTGATTTTTCTAGACTCACAGCTTGTAGTGTTACAACTCAATGGTCATTATTCAGTTAGGAACCCATCCATTTTATGATTGTATCTACGTATTCGTTGACTGGAAATAATTTTTGATTACATTACATATCAACATATACCCAGACACATGAATGCGTTAACAGATGCAGTAGCTAACAAGGCTTTAGATAGACATTTACGCAACTTGTAAAAAACATCATCATATGTGAAAAAGATCCATCCAGAAATAGATACATATATATATGTCGAAATGTTTTTATTTTGTGTGCATCACATAATCCAAAAATATACATGTTTGTTTCAATAATATTCGGAGACAACATGTCTCTAAAAAATGTGCAAATGAAAATCCTAGGTGACTAATCAGCATGGTGCTCATGGTAGCATGTCACTACCCGCACCAATTGCCTCAGTAAACAATGAAGGTAGTGACATGCTACCCAATCATGTTCGTGCCCCTGGGCACACTTTTTCCATTACCATTGACATCTTTTCACCAGATGGCCTAGTACCTGTCAAGATCGGGACTGGACCTCTCCAAGACAATCTAATTATGAAGTAAACATCGGATACTTCGAGCTCCAACACTTGGTCTCGAAGCCTAAAATTATCTTCGTTCTCGTCCCATATACTGATTAAGTATTACGGCAATTCAGGTTGTGCCCTGATACATGGTGTCAAGAAGAACTTCTTTAAGCCGCAATTTCGGAGAGCATTCATGCATTGTTCGTTCTCCATGGCCATTTGATCTTATTCACTATGCTCCCTTTCTTTCCATTCGATCACCATTGTGGCTTTGTATCTGCACCAAAATGGTCACAAACACTTCATTAAATCCCTTGAACATTCAAAAATCCAGTTGATTGGTTAATTTTTTGTAAAAATTGAGCAGAAATTTAGGTTGCGCCGTTGGCGCGACTGTTTTGCTGGCAGTCACACTAGCTGGCACAACCCTTTTGCAAAAAGAAACCAATTTTCCTGGGTTTGTGCCTGATACCCACGCCAATTGGGCAAGCCCTAAATTTTCAAATATCCCCTTAGGGATCTCAAATCACAATGGAATACTATAAAAAATGGATTAAAACATAGCTAAGGATAGTGCCTCTTACCTGGAACAAACGAGAACTGAAATGATGCACTGGATCGTCCACAATCATCGCCACAAGTTCACACAAGAAAAACTCACTGTGGCTCTCCACAGGAGGTAAAAAGTAAAATTAAATATGTTTTTACTATTTTTGTCATATTTATAACTTTTCAAGATCAAATTAGGTTTTGAAACTTACTTTTCAAATATTTTATTATATTTGGTCGAAAAATGGGTTTTACGCTTGCTTTCTTGTGCAGCAACAGGTTTTCACACGACTAGGATGACGATACGAGTTGTATTTTATACTTTTTCGGAATCGGTAAGACACAAAAAAGCCACTACTGGAGTCATATTTCAGCTCTTTTTTTACTCTCTAAACATGAAGAGATTCCTGAGTCACTTGTCATTTTGATCTCATTAAATTGGCTACGAAATGACATCTACCCAGTATACGTTTACCCCTTTTTTGGGCTGGGATATATTATTTACAAAAAGGGAATACCCTAGCCTATTGTGACTAGGAGGTTTTCTCATACATATTTTTCTACCTTTTCGGGTCTAAGGAAATATCTAAGAAAAGGGACTTCTGGAGTTTACTTTTCCGCTGTCTTTTCAAACTCTCTAAACATGAAAAGACTCTGAGTTCTTCCTTTTTCAAACTCGTTAAAACCTGATGACATCGGATTCCGTCGTAATGAAGGTACTCGAGTTCCTCCTTCCTAGGGCTTGTTAAATGTACTAGGTTGGATTTTTCCAAAGGACGAACTTATATCACAAGCATATGCTATCCCCTTCAAGCTTGTTTCCAAAAATAATTGGGGTACTCACAAGAAATGGTGGGGAAACATGAAACCAGTATCATCGTCGTGTTAGGAGTATGTCACTCTTGAACATGGCACTTGTCTGCATTCGTGTCGGGTTGGGGACATCTCATCTCGTTTGTTGCTTGCCTCTGTGGGTTTTGGTAATCCTTTTTGACCGCTCATTTTCTCTTTGCCTCGTAATCATGGCCTCTGATCCTTTGATGTCAAATACTGCCAAATCCAGTGTCGTGCCGCCGATATGTTCAAGAGAATTTGACCTCTGCAGTTCTCAACCTACCTCTGATTCTCTACTGATCATGATTCACATACATTATGTTCCTCTGTCTCGTGTCGATGATGTGGGAAACACTATGGCCCACCTTTGATCAAGGTCACTTCCTGTCAACTTCAACTCATTATCCAGGAAGCTGATATAGAGACTCTTTTCAGGTACCTTAGAGCCTGCATGCCTCAATGGAAGGTTCTTTGCATTCGACGCAAGGTTTTTATTATTGGCCTTCGATCGAGTGATTTTGTAGGTGTTCGGCGCCAGCTCACTGTTCACATTCCGTGTATTGTACCTATAGTACCTTGAGGGCCATTGTCATTATTGGTGGTTCCTCTCGCATCTGTTAACATCTTTCATCGTTGGCTGGTAATGAGATGATGTTCTTGCATGTTCGACTTCAGCTCACTTATTCACATGCTGGGACTTGTACTTTGTTCGATTCGAGATGGAGCGCAAGACCTTGGGTTTTGTTTGATGGAATCTAGGCCACGATTTTATGGATTATCATTATTGGTTACATGAATCATTGATTGGATGGCTACGACCGTACCTGAGTCTATTTATTGATCCTTTCTAGATGGTTGTGTCCATACCTTGGATCCTGACTATTATATACTCTATTATGGATGGTTGCGTCCATACCATATATCATGTATTTGAGCTATCAGTTGTATCTGTCTATGCAGGTTTTCTGATGGCATTGTTTTCATTTGGGCACGTTCTCATAAAGAATTTCACCCCTTTCTCTCTCTCAGGCCTCATGCTTTAGGGGGCATCTGTTACACAATAATTTGTCACCGTCCCTACAATTCCACGTCCCGCATATTGGAGGGCCTTTTTTCTGTGACCTGTGAGTAGTGAAATAACCTGAAATCACTTTGATGGCACCCCCCCCCCCTTGACAAGGACAATCATTCCTCTGAAGAAAGTTTCCTTTGTAAAACCCTAAAAACTGATCTTTTTGCCTGTGCGCGACTATCCAGTTCAGCCCTCATGCCAATGGGGGAAATCCACCAAAGAGGGTGCGCCAACTGGCACTCTGTCCCAGTGTTCTACTCATGCCAAGCTTAATAAGGATTGTTTTTTAAAAATAAGTGGCGGAAGTTTGATTCCAACAAACTCCTGAACGAATCTCTAAAATGAGTTGGGAGGTTTGGCTCCGGATCTCCATGTATGGGAGGTGGTTTTCCACCTATCATGGAAGCTTCCTTGAGGATAGGGCCAATCCCATGATTGTAGGGATCCCAAATCCCCTTCCACCATCTATATAAGCTTGCCATTTTCCCTTAGCAAGCTAGTAGTCCTCATAGCACTAGAGAAGAGCTGAACTTATAGCAGGGAGACTATTTCCAGACAGCCTTTGAGAGCCAAGCTAACGAGAGAGAGCTTTGTCCCTTTTCCGATGAGCTTCATTGAGACATGCTCCGCTGTCGACCCCGCCGAAGGAAGATCCGGTGTCAGAGCTTGGGTTGTATATTTCTTTCGTTATTTAATGATAAGAGACTTTGATTATGGTTTCATTCATGTGTCTTTGTCTTTTGATGCAATAAATTACATTCTCTCCGACTGATGTATGGTTACAAGATTTATCTTCTATCCTATGTATTGTTGTGTTTCTTCACATGTGTGCAGGAGTTCAAATGTGTTAAGCGGAAGGATCGTGATCTGCCAAAGCAAAGGATGGGAAGTGTCATCCATTCTCCAACGACCATTGCATAGGACCTGAGGTAGGCAACTTGTTATGTTTTGTCGTTTTGTAACTAGAGACTTGTGTCACTGCGTGACTGATTGTTGCTAGACCTGATCTGAGCTAGTAGGGATTGCCTCTGTCCACAGAGGGGATTTACCTCTCCAACACTCCACCATTTCGACCTCCTCAACTACCTTCCCAACCCATACCAAACCCAATAACAAAGCATTACAAATGATCCATTCTATGAACCTTCTTTCTCGATCCAGATACCAGTCTATGCCAGTTGGAGTCAATGATCTCTAATTGAGATCGGGGAAAATAGTAACCTCAGAAAAGCAAAGGAAACCCATGGTGACTTTTGAGGAGAAAGGTGAGGAGGAAACTCCAGACCATTCTATGAAATATGTCACCATTCATCCTATCTCCGTACCTTCAGAAACTTTTTCATCCTCTTCAAACCAGCCTCTCTACCCAGACAGGCTAGTTGTGGAGAGGAATGACCCCATTCCTAAGTCTATCTTGAATTTCGAGCTTAGGAATATTTATATAAAGGTACATTTGCTCCAAGATATCAAATAAATCCCCATCTGTACAAAAATCATTAGGGATATCTATCTCAAAAATCCAGGAAGTAGAATATTGGAAACCCAAACCATTTAATTTGTTGGAAGAGCAACATAGTTAATAACGGGATGTATACCTATGGAAAAATACATTGATCCTATAGACCTTGTTGTATCTGTCCAGATAGGTGATTTCCTTGTCTCTAATGTGCTTATAGACCTAGGGGCAACCATTAATGTTATGACCAAGAAAGCCATGGATCAACTTGGATTGGTCCATATTTTTCCTACTCCCACTGTGTTTGAATTGGAAGATAGATGTAAAATCAAGTGAGAAGGAGTGTTGGATGATGTGATTGTTTCATTGGATTCTTGGGAATATCCCACATTTTTCATTGTGCTTCAACGAAAGAATATTTTTGGAGGAAATTCCTTGATCTTGGGACGACCATGGCTTGCTAAGGCCGATGCTTACATTAGGTGTCGTTCTAGTGACATGTATATTTCCCATGGAGATTCTAGGATGAAGGTCACCTTATATCCACCTTCTAGATCCATTCAAGAGCTCCGAGACACCTTGTGGCCTAATTATAGTAGTGATGAAGAGAATCATTCTATCACCATGTTACATCATTGTGATGAGTCCTCACGAGAGAGTGAGATACATGACTTCTTGAACAATCAAGACACCATGCCTAATTTTGAGTTGTTGAGCCAAATTTTTAGTCTGGATTTTCAGGAGAGCCACAATCCTCAAACTCCCTCATCACTATCTCTATCAATGCCTACGTGTACTCTTGAGCTTGATACTACTCTTGTTGATATTATTCCAGGAAAATCTTTGCATATCAGTTCAGACTTGGATTCATCCCAGCAAGAGCAGCTTGTGAATTTGTTACAAAACCATCTTGATGCCTTTTCATGGGGTTATGGATATATGAAATTTATCCCTCCTGAAACCTATACTCAATGATATTTATATTTAGGATGGAGCCCAACCTATCATACAACCCCAAAGGTGTATGAACCCAGCTCTAAGAGATGTTGTAAAATAAAATTTTCAAAAAATATTGAATGTTCACTTCGTTGATAAGCAGACTGCACACAAAGTTTTATGAACTGGCTATTTTTGGCCCTCCTTGTTTAAGGATTCCAAACAATATGTCAAGCGATGTGATAGTTTTCAGCGAGTGGACCAACCTATTCAAACCAATGAAATTACTTTATGTCCTCAGGCTATGATTGAGCCTTTTGAAAAATGGGCTATTGATTTCATAGGACCTATAAATTTGACATCATTAAATAAAAAGCATATTTTTGTTTGTACAGATTTCATTACAAAATGGGTAGAAGCTAAAGCTATTTCTTTTTCTATTGAAAAATTAGTTGTTGATTTTATGTTTACTGAAATATTTACCATATTTGGTGTGCCTAGAGAGATTGTTTCTGACAATGGTCCACAATTTATTTCTAATCTGGTACAAGGTGTGATGGAGCTGTACAAAATTCGGCATAGGAAATCCACATTGTATCACCCACAAGAAAATGGTTAGGTGGAGTCCACAAATAAGGTAATTGAGTCCATCCTTATGAAGACAATGAACATGCATAGGAAGGATTGGGCTAACAAATTACCGGAATATTTGTGGGCATACCGAACCACTTGGAAGAACAACACAGGACATACACCATATGAGTTGGTATACGGGAAGCAAGTCCTCTTGCTGATAGAATTCCAGATCAAGACCTTGAGGACTACAGTCCAGTTGGGATTAAACATCTCTGAAGCACAACACCAACATCTTCTACAACCGAATGAGTTAGATGAATTTCGAAGGGATGTTTTTCAAAAAAAAATATTGGTTCAACAGTAGCGCAAAAAGTGGCATGATAAGCCCATCTGAAAGAAGCAGCTCCAACAAGGTGATTGGGTACTTCTCTACAATTCCAGATTTAAATATTTTAAAGGGAAATTCCATACATGCTGGATGGGACCTTATGAGGTGGTCAAAGTGTTTGAAAATAGAGTGGTAGAAATCAAAACTATTGACGAATGAAATTTAGTGTTCCTGGTGAATGGGCATAGATTAAAGGTGTATTTTCAGCCCCTCACTAAAGGGAATTTCATGCAGCAAGTCCAATAGAAATTTGAAAAGGAGATGGTAGGTGGCAATGCCAACCTATTGAAAATCTGATTCTTTATTTTCCAAAAGAAAAATTAGAAAGAAAAAAAAAAGAGAAAAAAATGACAAAAACAAATAAAAAGAAAAAGAAAAAAAAATCCTGTAATTATGAAAATCAGTTGACTGACATGATTGCAGAAGGATCGACCTGAAAACTAGCATGCTGGCAGGGAGATTGAAATTTCAATAAAAAGGGAATTTTGTTTGATTTTTATATATGTTGTTTGTCACCAAGAAAAATAAGGTTCAGATGGTAACCAATCCCTTACCCAAGTTTGGGATAGCTAGCATGGAATTTTTTATCCAAACAACACACAATTCCCGCTGCATTTACTTTTTCTAGCACCAGTACAGGCAAGTTTTAGAGGTAAATTATGCCCTTATTCTATTTCCCATTTCTTAATTTCTTGTTATTTTTCTTCTAAATCTCGATGAATTTCACTCATTTTTATTCTAAGGAAACTATCCCTATCCAATTTCGTAAAATCCCTCTTTTCCCCTTGAATTTTTTCCACATCCCATTTTCGTTTATCCCCTTTGCTGATATTATTCTTGGAATCCCTATTATGATGTTCCTTCCCATTTTGAAAATTACCCCTTTCCCACTTCTTTGTTCCCTCATGGATCGATTACAAGATCTGATGTAGTCAGATTAGAAGGCATGTTCAACACCAAAGAATGGCGAATAAAACTTCCTTGTATAATTAGGAAAAAAAAAATATCCAGCCAAAGAACTATGTTCTATAAGGAATTTTTTTATCCCCTCTTTTTTCAATACTACAAAAATCATTGGTACAGGAACGTGCATGATCGACGCAAACAAGCCTAGTGCAAGCAGGATTGGTGCAAGAAGATTCAGTGCAAGCACGATTAGTGTACGCACGTGCACAACTGTGAAAACATGGTGCAAAAATGTTTAAAGCAGTTCGAGAGCGCCCGGTGCAAAAAAAATGCGTATTGAAAATTTTACTTTTTATTCTTGTAGATATATACCACAGTGATAGATCATAGCATTTCATTATTTGAATTATGGTTAATAATTTGCTTTATCAGTACTAATTTAGGGAGAAATCATTTAAGTGTAAGATATTTTAGGATATAAAGTCTAATATTTTTAATGAGTATTGAAGTTCATCTTATGTGAATTATGAAGCAGACGTGGGATATTACAAATCTATCTGAAATCCCGCACTTACCTCCTTTTGAAAAGATCCTACATCACTTCTCCATGATAGCCTTACCTCATATCCAATCATGCATGACCATTAAAACTTTGCCGTAAAACCCTCTGTCTCCTCTAATCATCATTTCCCTACCTGTACCAGACTAATACGTGTGTGCATCCATCCTGAAGGGATGATTTTAATGATTTAACGTGGTTGGATGGAAGGGGTCAATAAGATGGTGGACGGTTGGTTCTCCATCATAATATTATCGGCAACCCTTTGTACTCCTTGGTGTGAAATATTCCTAAGGTTGTGACAGAGAATTGGGGTGGATTCAAATAGAGATGGCGCCTATGAGAAATTAACCATCATCTATGAAGGAGATAGAATAGATGGTCGAGTATCAAAATAGTCTTGCACTATTGCAAGAATCTGGATTTCTCCCATTTTTGTAGAAATTCGATGGGTTCGATATGGTCGTGGCACTATAATTTGAAAATACATTTGAAGGAGGTCGAGCTAAGGTCGACTCACTAGAATTTGAAGTCACATAAGAATATATACCGTTATCTACAGGCCTTTCAACCACAGGGGAACAATTTTTCAAGAAGGAGAGGATCGAAAAGAAAAGATGGCGTTGATTTGTGGTCGATCGAAAACTTAAAGTTGAATAGAAGAAAGGGATTCTGTGTAGTGCCATGCTTGGGAAATGGAGAGACCTCTTGTACATATTACAGAAGTTCCTTACCTGTGAGGGACGTTACTCGTTGACATTCGTATACCATATTTGTTTGTTGTTAAATTTCGAATCAGGGAAACATGTCAATTTCCGTTATTACCTGCTCTAGAGTTGAGAGAAAATGGAGAGAGGAGTTCAAAAAGAGAATGTGAGACAAGTTGCATACAAACTATACCATCATGGGCTCATTGCAATCCTAGCTAAAAGGGCACTGGAGGCCAAGAAAATAACCTGGGAAGCATTCTTTAAAGAGTTTCGAGTGTAATATTCTAAAATGGGAAAAGCAGCAATATATGAACACAACATTGTAAATAGCAATGTAAATCAACACATCAACAATAGAGACCAATATGGAGCCATAACATTATGCATAAGAACATAAAATCAATACAAAATAGTGAGGTACAAGTCATATGATATGAGGAAACAAGCCTCCCATAAACAATCACTCCCAAAAGTGAGGTGCTGCTACAATACAAAATGTCAGAGAGCTGCTACAACATAGTCATAACAGGAATAACTATAGCTGGATATCATATAATGATACAAATATAATGATATATGCCTCAATATATGTTATACAAATAGATCTATGCCAAGATAACCCAAGAGGGTTTCCAGAAAATATACAAAATATACAATGTGAGTTGCAGCCCTAGGGCTAAAGATTTGTTGCAACAATAGAAATGAGAAGATATGGCTGAAGCTGATGTAGAATCCTACAGCTCTTCTCCAATAGATCCTCTGGATGAAACGTTGTCCCATTCACTGAAGAAATCACCTCCCAAATCAGACATTGCAACCACCCTTGCAACTCCTCCCTAAAATAACACAGATCTGGACTGAAACTATGTTGTAGGGGATAATATTACCTTGGCCTGGTGCAAAATATGTCAATAAAGCCCAAGGGTATTATTTATTGGCCTCCCAATGGAAGGAAACCTTCCTACACTGCAAAAATAACTTAGAAAACATCCAATACAATCCTCACTGCCGCACCCTGCAACACAACACAACTCTAAGCAGAAACTACGTTGTTGAAGAAATTTGTAGCTTGGCCAAATGTGAGAATGTGGAAATGTAGTGAAAATACTTCTCCTGAGTAGGCACTCGAAGTCCCCCAAGGATGAAGGTGGGTTTCCCGCTCGGTAACACCCTTGTGCTAAAAAACACTGCAATCTTATCTGAACAACTAAAGAGAGCATCAAGTCTTAACAGACCATCAACAAATAATAATCCAATCATGCTCACAATGGCTGCCATCCCCTTCCTTATATTCTTAGTGATCTTCCTCAGCTTGGGCCCCACTCATTAAATCTACTACTTCCATGCATTGATTCTCCCTCCAAAATTATGTTGTCCCTCAATGAATGTCACTCCTTCCATACCAGCGTTGTTTGATTTGGTCAAAGTTGACCCAGTCTACATGTTCCATCCCCTTTTCACACATAAGGGTCTTCAAACCAGCTTTTAAATTACCTCCTTTCACATTAGGAGTGTTTTTATTCCTACTAAGGATATTTATGGGTCTCCATACCTGTTGGAACAAGATCTCCTAACATGCTACGAAACTGGTCCATTTTTTATATTTTTAATTAGATTTAATCTAGCGAAGGGGTTTTGGGGTGGGTCAAAGCCCAAAAAGCGTTGTATTGGGTAAAAGGGAAAACTAGGGGTCTGAAAACTACGGTTGCGGACCATAGGAAATTCGAGGCTATATTGTTATAAATAGAGATGCATTTTTTATTGAAAAAGGTCGGATATGATGAGCTATTGATGCAAATTGTGATTTAAGCTATGTGTTTGGGTTTTGGGGAATGGCCTCCTGCTGGCTGTGTGCGCGGAGATCCAAGTCCAGATGTGTGCGGACCCTGCTACTGTGTGCGCAGGTTGGGAAGGGAATTGTAAGGAAGAATTGATGAATGAATGAATGAAAAAGATTGTTAGAGAACTGGATCTGTGAGTACTTTTGTGTAAGTTACTGATAGTTGTTGTATTTTGCGTTTTCTGTCTTTAAGCTACGAAAGATCTGTGTACTGCATTCTTGGATCTAGATATGTTATGTTCTTTTTATGTACTGCTGTGTTGATGTTATAACAAGCATATAACTATAGATCTAGTGCACGTGGATGTGAATAGAGACTTAATTAACCCTGCGCAGAACAAGGTATTCGGGGATTACAAGACCTAGCGCAGCTCTGCTTGCTTTACCCATCCTTTCTCAGGGTGCAGAAACTTGGTTCTAGCACCCACCCATACTACTTCGGGTGACACTTTGACCTACGCAAGCAGGTCACTGCTGAAAGGGCCAGTAGTATAGGGGTTTTTTGGAAAACCTTGCACATCGAACCTGGGTCAGGCCCCCTCGAGCCAACAAATGGTTCCATTGCCAGGACCGGAAGAAGTTTGAGAGAGGAATCAGGTAATGACAAGAGAATACTGGAAAACTGAAAGAAAATAGATCAAATACTGGTTCGAAAGACAAATCTAGGAGTTTGCAGTAAAAGAAAATCGCAGTGAGAAGGTAATGGCAGAAAGGTGGAAAAATAGGTACATCCTTACTGAAAGCTATGAAATATTTTTTGTAACCTTTGCGATTGAACTCCAGGAGTGGCTGGCCAGACTTGTGGAATTATAGAAGTGTTGGAAGGACGAGCGAGTCACTCAGTGGACCCTAGAGCTGCTTGAGCACCTGGAAAAAATTGATAATAATATCACGCGCATAGTGGATCACTGGGTGGATAGTGTGCTGGGAGGATTTGTGATGGAATTTTCCATTGATCAGTTTGTATCATACTCTGAGGCCGAACGATAATTCTTTAAAGGGTTCCGAGTCAAATTTCTAAGGACGTTACCGTTGCTGATCAAGAAATTACTATGTGAAAAGAGCATTCTGTGTAGTCATACTGACTGAATGACCTTGGATCTAGACAGGAGCGCGACACGCAGTGGTAAATACTATCAGACCAACCTTGATGGAGGGAGATCCACCTACAATCTGTTGAAGGAACCAACTGCACAAGATCCCCCAGCTACATCACCATCGAGGCCGTGCAAAGGTAAGAATTCGCCTATACCACCACCCCCCCAGACAGTGATATGGCTGCGCATATGAAACTACCTACCTTCAAGGGGGTGGGAGATGAGGATATGGACCAGTTTTGGTTTGTTGCAGACTCTATAGGGACTACACAGAATGTGGTGAGTGATATGGTAAAAATGGTGCAACTATCGTTGGCATTCGAGGACAGGGCCCTGGACTGGTATATGCAGTATGTTGCCTAGAATGGGAGCACATCTATTTAAGATATCAAGGATGCTTTGAAGCACCAGTTCAGGAAGTCAAAATATTATTCCCATTTGGTAGCAGAAGTGAAGGACTTCAAACAAGGTGCGTCTGAGTCAGTATGGGAGGCTGATCAGTGATTGAAGAAAGAAATCAGGGAAGGAGGATTCGAATATGATGATAGACATCATACAGAATGGTTCATCGCTATGTTGTTACCTCACCTGCGTGTGCCAATGAGTCATTAGAACTTTGAGTCGCAGGAGAAGGCTGTGGAAGTCGCTATGAAACTAGAGGCTGCCCCTTGAGAGAATACGTCAGCAGGGGTACAACAAATCCAGGAACAACTTGGGGCTATGCATATGGAGATACAGAACCTACAAAAAGAGTGAGGAAAGGATGGTTGCACAGATCTCTGGTGCATATGATGCTAGGTGTCTGGCCATACGAAGGATCAGTGCCCTCTGCTGATGGATTACATGTGAGCAGGAGGACCTAGTCTGGTAAACCCAGGGGCAAGTAGGGAACCCGTCCTGTTACGACTAGGTTCAAGAGGACCTACGCTATGGTGTGATGATTGTCGGGTAGCAAGACTACATGATACAAACCATTGCCCTCAGCTAGGTGCATATGTCCTAGAACTAAAGCAACAATGGTGTCGATTCTGCTGATTAGTGGGACACGATGAGAAGAACTGTCATACTTATGACTTAATGATGGATCGTAGGAGCTTATATAGGGTATAATCAGACCCTGCGTCGCCAAGAATTTCTACGCACTTTGGAGGATCACCGGCCCGAGGTAGAGGAGGTCGAGGAGGAAGTGCAGGGCGAGGATGTGGGCAGCTAATCTGTTATAACTGTGGAGAAATAGGGCACTTTTCCAGATAATGCCCAAATCCCACAAGGCCATCGTGCAAATATTGTAGGCAGCTGGACCATGAGGTAGATGAATGCCCAATTTTAATAGCCAAGATGTAGGAAAAGTAGCCCACCCCTACGCAGAATGTACAAAGAGTTAAAATCGAGCTAAGAAAGGCGGATCCCTATGTTAAAGTCATGACACACAGCGGGCTGGTCACCCAGGGAGCAAAAGAGGAGCTTTCCTCCTAGGAAGGAGTGCCTTTCAAAGAAAAAACACCACTGGCAGTCCCCACGCAGCCACCAACGCAACCTTAGATAGAGGAAGGGGTTGAGCCCTTTTTAAAGGCATGTCTGAAGCTAGTGAAAAATCCACAGGATGTAGGAAATCTCCAAGCACTACTGAATACCTGCGTATTTTGGTCCAATTTGATCCATGAGACCAAGGATGTACACAAACTATACAGCTATAAGAAGCGCACCGGAAGAGAGATCTGATTGACTATGCAGATTGGTGACTACGAGATGGAACAAGTTATCTTAGATTTGGGGTCAGATGCGAATGCATTACCAAAGAAGACATGGAAACGAATGGGAGAACCTAAATTAGAATGGTCCACCATCCAACTGCGAATGGCCAATCAACAAAAAATCATCCCTCTAGGGAGGTTACCAAAAGTCATGGTTGACATCGCAGGGGTAAGGGTCCTAGCTGACTTTGAAGTCATAGAAATTGTGGAAGATGCAGATCCCTACCCTGAACTCCTTGGACTGGACTAGGAAATTGACATCAGGGGTGTCATCAATCTCAAGAAGTGCAGCATGGTGTTTGAAAGAAAAGGTACGCGTGTCATAGTACCACTAGATCCAGCAGAAGGTGTGCGGTATACAGAACCAGCCTATGAAGAGGAGGAATTAGATCACATTTATAAATTAACTATGCAGGATGAAGATCAGGTTAACCCCATGGATGGAGGAATGCTTTGCTGGGAAAAGGAAAATGAATGTTTTTCTAACTCTGATGAGGAGCTAGAAAATTGGCAAGGCCGATTGCACAAGGTTTCGGCGCTCTCAGACCGTCAGGAATTTTCGTCACATCTCTACCACGGAAAGAAACCTGCCCTGCCAGGAGGACGTAGATGATAGTCAGAAGACGGTTGAACCTAATATTCCCACAGAACGCAGGCTAGGGGCACTATCACTAACACTGCGTAGAGCACCTATGCAAGGATCGGTATTCTTCACTAAGGAGAAGTATTGGAGAAGGGTGATCCTGCAAATAGGGATCCCAGTTTCCAGATGGAATCCAAGGTCAGTTGAACTACGTGGATACTTACTGACATACAATACTCAACGGTGTGATCAAACCTTGCACGGACAGGCTTGCCGGTGTACCGCTGCCCTAGGCATGCATTGGGTTACGGACTTGCCTGGACCAATGTGTAATTTGGAGAATTTGCAGATGCCTCGAGTAATAAATGGAACGAGGAAACATGATTCATCCCTATCGTGTAGGGACATCCCGACCAACAGCGAAGCGCATGGCTCGAAAATACTGATGGCCAACTTGTAGACACACCTCGTGTCAACCTTCATTCAGGGTACACAAAGGACATGCAGGCATCATCTGTGGTCTGAAATTCCATGGAAAAAACCTCAGGAATGAAGGATGCCCATCAACACATCTCGATTTGATAAAAAAGGAATCTTACAAGTACACAAAATAGGTGGCAGATCATCAATGCAGCCATTTATGGTGAGATTGATCCACCTGATCGATGGTCAGTCTCACGAATGAGCTACTCCACCATTAAATATCTTCGGACGGTGTGCGATTGGCTGGATCACTTCGCACCAGGCTATTTATTCACCCTAAAACATGCTCCTGCTATCTGCATACTAGTTTTTTGCGCTCATTAACATTATTTAGGATGCTCGTTTTCTTGTTGCTCGGATGGACCCTAACCCGCCGAATGATCTGGTCCCAGGCTGCTCAGTAACTGCAGATATCATCTTACGAGACCCTGGGAATGCTGAGTGTAGTCAAAGGAATGAGTATTGGCTTCCTGCAGAAATAATTGTCTGTGAACCACAAACAGAGAGGCATCAGTACTGCGAAACCAACCTTTGTACTCCAAGGAGAGCCACGGGACCCAGCTGGCTAGCCTTAGAAGATATAGCAGAAGAAGGTCTTCTAGTACCGTAGTCCCCGCCCACAACATCACAGTCCGATCCCAATTGGTTCTGCACCAAGAAGGAACGCTGAGATACAGGAACAGGCTACGACTTCTCCACAACTCCAACGTACCACCCAGCAGAAGCAATGTGTGTTCACTCCCTCGCCTTGCCCTAGTCAACGCTCCTAACCCAACTACTGGGGACATCCAAATAGATTTAACACAGCTATCTCGAACAGAGCTCCAAGGACTATACACCAGAGTGTTGCATGAAGTTTGCCACCGTGACCGGACCACACAACAGCAGTATGACATACCTTCGGATGTATGGGACAAGTAGATTGCAGTGGTCGCAAATGCAATGCATATTATTCAGGAGCAACTAACACAGCGTGCACAATTGGTCAAAACAGCTACCCAACTATGGATGGCCATCCAGCACCATCCTACGCTTCAACATATCCAGAAGGAATTACAGCAGGCGGAAGCTAATCTAGATCAAGTTACAGCCTCCACCACCTCCGCACAGCATCTAGCCATCTTGGACAAGCTGGAGAACCTTTGCCACGTTAAGCATGTCATCTGAAAATGGTTGAAACCATGGGCCGACACTGCACTCCATCTTGCCGAAGATACTCAGTCTGCCATTGTGCGCCTCCACCGGCTGTTAGAAAGGGTTACCGCAGCTCCAGATAGCCCTGCCTCCCTGACACTTGTCAACATTGTGCAACAGGCTGCAACCTAGAGTCAGGAAGTGCTCCCTCCACTCATTTGCACTCTGGCTACCTTGCGCGCGCAAATAGAGGCTGCGCCACCGCAGTGACTCGGGACGAGTCACAAGATTTTTTTGGGGGACTTTTGGAACAGGGTCTCCTAACATGCTACAAAACTAGTTCATTTTTTATATTTTTAATTAGATTTAATCTAGCGGAGGGGTTTTGAGGTGGGTCAAAGCCCCAAAATTGTTGTATTGGGTAAAAGGGAAAACTAGGGGTCCAAAAACCATGGGTTGTGGACCATAGGAAATTCGAGGCTAGATTGTTATAAATAGAGATGCATTTTGTATTGAAAAAGGTAGGATATGATGAGCTATTGATGCGAATTGTGATTTAAGCTATCTGTTTGGGTTTTGGGGAACGGACTCCTGCTGGCTATGTGCGTGGAGATCCAAGTCTAGTTGTGTGCGGACCCTTCTGCTGTGTGCGTAGGTTGGGAAGGGAATTGTAAGGAAGAATTGATGAATGAATGAATGTGAAAGATTGTTAGAGAACTAGATCTATGAGTACTTTTTTGTAAATTACTGATAATTACTATATTGTGCATTTTCTATCTTTAAGCTACGAAAGATCTTTGTACTGCGTTCTTGGATCTAGATCTGTTATGTTCTGTTTATGTAATGATGTCTTGATGTTATAACAAGAATATAACTATAGATCTAGTGCACGTCGATGCGAATAGAGACTAAATTAACCCTGCGCAGAACAAGGTAATCAGGGATTACAGGACCTAGCACAGCTCTGCTTACTTTACCCATCCTTTCTCAGGGTGTGCAAACCTGGTTCCAGCACCCATCCATACTACCTTGGGTGAGAATTTGACCTGCGCAAGAAGGTCACTACCGAAAGAGCCATTAGTATAGGGGTTTGTTGGAAAACCTTGCACACCAAACCTGGGTCAGGACCCCTCGAGCCAACAATACCCTCTTATTCTTCTAACTAAGAAGCAAAATAAAAAATTAATATTCCAATTAGCGGTATGCTAATTTATGAATATTACAATCCTCTCCTCCCAAATGTTGCTTGTCCTCAAGCAACTGCAAGGATATAATTAAAGAGCCTCCTCTCCTCTTCCTGTATCATCCTCATATGATAAGTTCCTCCAATGAAAAAGGTGCTATCTCATCAATATGTCCTCAAGTTGTCCCTCCCAAGTGTATAAGTAATGCTTTGGTGATAAATCCAAATGTCTCACATCATGAAAAGGTGGGATATCCATGGAGGCAACTATATGTGGTCTAGAGGCCTTCTTGAGGCATAGAATCAGAAAATTATTGGGAACCTTCCTTCCCATATGAAGCTCCAAACCCCAAGTTATCATCCACACAAAGTGAGTCACCCTCCAAAATGGTAACTCATGAAACAATCCTTCCACCCTTGGCTCATGTAATGTAGGTGGCATGTATAAATGAACATTATAGACCAAATTGCCTACCCCATGTTGTCTCTCTCTCCACTTGTGATAAGTGTATAGCTACTGTAGAATCTGGGCTACAATAATATTTCCCTCAAGAGACAAAATTAGGACAATTGGATCTGCAAATACCCCTTCTCTAGTTTCATGAGCCCAAACCATCTCATACCAAGTGAATAGCACATCATCACCATATGGTATCGAAATCATAAAGATACTAAATGTTATGTGTAATGTTGGATGGTACCAATGGTCTCTCCCGTGGATATAGTGCAATTTTGCTAACTGTTGTTTCAGAACATCATGTGGCAAGTTGTCTCCCAACAAATTGCTAGTTGTGCATGTTAGGATTTTACGGCAGAAATAATAAATATTTTACTAAGAGAAATAAATAAACATAACCATGAAAGAGCCAGCAACAAATCACATAAACATAAACACATATGTTTATTCGGGAAAACCCCAAATCTGGGGAAAAACCCATCCTAATGAAATTTCATAAACCATTGGCCAAAACCCTGGCCAATCTGGCCAAGTGAGTCTTCACCACTCACCTCCAAGCCTTACATTACATTGAAGTCTTCCCAGCCTTTTATAGGCTCTATTACATGTAATATCATGGGCCAAAACCATGGATGCACAAAACCATGTGCCCAAAAACCACTACTATTTACCCTAGTCAACTTTGACTCTATCCTGAGTCAAGTTTACCTAACAGTACATGTTTTCTCATCTACTAGGAAGTAGTAAATGGCATTATATATCAGCTGTGCATAACAAGAATAACGCAACATTTTCCCACAACTGTACGGGAAATGGATATCTCCATCATAAATGTTGGTCCTAGAATGACCATGAATCCGAAATATAACCTTGCCTTCTTATGGATCAATGCACTGTATATATATGGCAAGAGAATTCAAATACTTTGTGAAATGATCAATAAGTACAGAAATACAATTCTTACCATGCATTGTGATTAGGCTGAAAATGAGGTCCATGGATGAGCCCTCCCATGAGAGTCTCCTCATAGTGGTTTGAAAAATGAAGGGAGGCATACTCCCCTTGGAACACTCCATCAATAGATACATACTCCCAAGTGACAACATTGTTGGCCTTTGTGATAAGGCTCTTGTCACCTCATGACTCCATTCTTTGACATGCCACATGCCAAAGTCATCCACTATCATGTTGCTATATGTGTAGAGTCTTTCCTATGTGGAAGTACCTCTTGATCCTCCAATGTTGAAGGGTAGCCCCTTTTCACTCTGACTGTGCTATTCTCTTCTTCTGAAATATCATGCAAAATATGGGAGAAAATAAGCCCATACTCTCCCAAGAGTAACCAGAGCAACAATGGATCTTTCTTCCTCCTTACACCTCCATCATAAAAACCATGAGGTGAAAACATGATGATTTACATGAAGGATGCCACATCATCACAATACACCCAAACTCCTTTCTACCATATGATGCAAGTTCCATGCCAAGTCCCAACCACCAACATACCCCTTGAAGTAGGATATGTCACATGCTGACCAAACTCTTTCAAGAGTAGCCAGCATAGCCTTGCCTCCTATTTCCCTGTGTCATAGATCTGCAAGTGGCTTACCAACCTTTTGCTCATCAACATCACCCATCCAACCAATGGTGAGTGTCTACTATCATGCTCTAAATGGGTATCCCTCCAATGGAGAATAACATCCTCCCAAATAAAATCAATGTCTCTACACTTCATGGGATGTTGAAGTGCAACCTCCTGGAAATCTTCATATGAAGACCATTCCTCAATGACCATGTTGAATCCATAAGGATCCAAGTATACTGAAGATGTCTCTCATCAACCATCTGCCTATCCCCTACTACACATGTAGAATGGTCATTGGAATGCACCAATAATGGTTGGGCCCCCAACTCATCACTGTTGCTCAATGAAAGCACTATTGATCTCCATAATGGTGCATATACTATCTCATGATCATGCTAAATGCTGAACATATAGTTCTGCATTGGATTTTTTAAGACAATACTCATCCTATCCTCAAAAAATCTACCCTCCAGTGCCAAGAGTTGTGTGCAGCTCAACAATGACATACCAGGATGAATGTATATCTCCTCCTTGATTCTATCAAGGGTCCTCTGTGCATGGATAGCCTGCTGCTCCAAATCAGTAGTGTATCTTGACCCTAGGTCATGTAATGGCATATCCCCACAACCTTCCATATGATGTGCTTAAATAACAGAAAGTGGAAACATTTGCATACCTTGGTTTTTCTTGGGAAAATCTTGTACTACTACAAGGGTTCCTCCTACTGGTGTGATGACTTCCCCAAATACTGATGATGATGGCTACTCTCTATGGTTGCACCAATGCTGGTGTAAGTCTCCTCCTACTCATGCATCTCCTGATTAGTGCATGGGACTCTAAATGTCAAGATATAAATACCACTTTACAAAGGTGCTAGTGTTCTTTCTCCTGATGCAAGTGCTCCTACAGCAAGTGGTGGTGGAAGTTTCTTCTCCTTTGATTTCTTCTTGTCAAACTTCTTGATCAACCTTTGAGTAAAATAAGCACATGTAGTCACTTTTTCATGACTCAAATGGTTTAGCCACCAAATGTTTTCTTAACCCTCAAGGTGCACTGTTGCAATCTCAATAGCTTCTCTCTCTACTATTGGATGTAGCAAGAATAATGCATCCAACTCCATTCCCGAAGCCCTTGCTGTGCATGTGGATGACCCATAAAAGTTAGAAAATAGAAATCTATTATTCTTTCTCCTTCTATATCTGCAAGGTCTCCTTTCTTATTTGATCTGAATAAACTATGGGAGAGTCATATTCTCCTTGAAATCTCCTAATTGAGATTTGTATTATGCAAGATACTCACTTAGAATCTCATGATCTAAGTTCCCTCCATCTCCATGCCTTTTATATTCTTCTTCAAAAGAAAAGGTCATAGTATATTTCTTTGGAGCTCTATGTGATACTGGTCCTTTCTTATGCTTATAGGAAGTACATGGACCTTCCTCATCTTGAAACCCTACTGTGGTTTCATAGCTTTTCTCCATTCTTCTTTGCTCGACCTCCTTGGTGAGGTCCCTCATAGATCTGAAAAGTGATGAGATGAAACGAATTCCTTCCATCATTATCATCTCTTTCTCCTTATTATTCTCCTGATAGCATAATGGCTGAGATCCACAGGCTGAGCCAATATTATGCTCTGATACCACTGTAATATTCCCAAATGGGAAACGTAACAATATATGAACACAACACTAGAAATAGCAATGTAAATCAACACATCAATAATGGAGACCAATATGGAGCCATAACATTATGTATAAGAAAAGAAAATCAATACAAAATATTGAGGCACAAGTCATATGATATAAGGAAACAAGCCTCCCATAAACAATCACTCCCAATAGTAAGATACTGCTACAATAAAAAATGACGGAGAGCTGCTAAAGTGCAGTAATAACATGCATAAATATGGATGGAGATAATATAATGATAAAAATATAGTTATATATGCATCAATATATTTTATACAAACAGAGCTAGGCCCTATATCACCTTTCCAAGATAACCCAAGAGGGTTTCTGGAAAATATACAAAATATACAATGTGAGCTGCAGCCCTAGGGCTGAAGATTTACTGCAAAAATAGAAATGAGAAGATATTGCTGAAGTTGATGTAGAATACTACAGATCTTATCCAATAGATCCTTTGGATGAAAGGTTGTCCCCTTCACTGAAGAAATCACCTCCCAAATCAGACACTGTAACCACCCCTGCAACTCCTCCCTAAAATAACGCAGATCCAGACTGAAAATGTGTTGTAGGGGATAACATCACCTTGGCCTGGTGCAAAATATGTCAATAAATCCCAAGGGGATTCTTAAATGGCCTCCCAATGGAAGGGAACCTTCCTCCATTACAAAACTAGCTCAGAAAACACCCAATACAATCCTCCACTGCTGCACCCTGCAACACAACACAACTCTAAGCAGAAACTGCGTTGTTGAAGAAAGTTGTAGCTTGGAAAAATGTCGAAATGTGGAAATGTAGTGAAAATACTTCTCCTTAGTAGGCACTCAAAGTCCCTTGAGGATGAAGGAGGGATTCTCGCTCGGGAACACCCTTGTGCTAAACAGAACTGCAATCTTAGCTAAACAGCTAAAGACAGCCTCAAGTAGCCTTGTAATATTCCCAAATGGGAAAAGCAGCAATATATGAACACAACACTAGAAATAGTAGTGTAAATAAACACATCAACAATTGATACCAATATGGAGCCATATAGTTATGTATAAGAACAACAAATTACAAAATAGTGAGGCACAAGTCATATGATATGAGGAAACAAGCCTCCCATAAACAATCACTACCAAAAGTGAGATGTTACGGAGAGTTGCTATAGTAAAGTAATAACATGCATAGCTACAACTGGAGATCATATAATGATACAAATATAATGATGTATGCCTCAATATATGTTATACAAATATATCTAGGCCCTATATCACCTTTCCAAGATAACCCAAGAGGGTTTTCGGAAAATATACAAAATATACAATGTGAGCTGCAGCCCTAGGGCTTAAGATTTGCTACAACAAAAAAATGTGAAGATATGGCTGAAAATGATGTAGAATCCTACAACTCTTCTCCAATAGATCCTCTGGATGAAAGGTTGTCCCCTTCACTGAAGAAATCACCTCCCAAATCAGACACTGCAACCACCCCTGCAACTCCTCCCTAAAATAACATAGATCTAGACTGAAACTGCATTGTAGGGGATAATATCACCTTGGCCTGCTACCAAATATGTCAATAAATTCCAAGGGGCTTCTTTACTAGCCTCCCAGTGGAAGGAAATCTTCCTCCATTGCAAAACTAGCTTAGAAAACACCCAATACAATCCTCCACTGCTACACCCTGCAACACAGCACAACTCTAAGCAGAAATTGTGCTGTTGAAGAAAGTTGTATCTAGGAAAAATGCTGGAATGTGGAAATGTAGTTCAAATCATTCTCCTGAGTAGGCACTCGACGTCCCCCAAGGATGAAGGTGGGATTCCCACTCGGGAACACCCTTGTGCTAAACAACACTTCAATCTTAGCTAAACAGCTAAAGAGAGCGTCAAGTAGCCCTGTAATATTTCCAAATGGGAAAAGTAGAAATATATGAAAAAAAAACTGGAAATAGCAGTTTAAATCAACACATAAACAATGGATACAAATATGGAGCCATAACATTATGTATAAGAACAACAAATCAATACAAAATAGTGAGGCAAAAGCCATATGATATGAGGAAACAATCCTCCCATAAACAATCACTCCCAAAAGTGAGATGTTGCTACAATAAAAAATGTCGGAGAGTTACCACAGTGCAGTCATAACATGTGTAACTACAGCCAGAGATCATATAATGATACAAATATAATTGTAGATGCCTCAATAGATGTTATACAAATAGATCTAGGCCCTATATCACCTTTCCAAGATAACCCAAGAGGGTTTCTGGAAAATATACAAAATATGCAATGTGAGTTGCAGCCCTAGGGATGGATATTTGCTACAACAAAAGAAATGAGAAGATATGGCTGAAGCTAATGTAGAATCCTACAACTCTTCTCCAATAGATCCTTCGGATGAAAGGTTGTCCCCTTCACTGAAGAAATCACCTTCCAAATCAGACACTGCAACCACCCCTGCAACTCCTCCCTAAAATAACGTAGATCCAAACTGAAATTTTGCTGTAGGGGATAATATCACCTTGGTCTAGTGCCAAATATGTCAAAAAATCCCAAGGGGCTTCTTTACTGGCCTCCCAATGGAAGGAAACCTTCCTCCACTGCAAAACTAGCTCCGAAAACACCCAATACAATCCTCCATTGTTGCACCCTGCAACACAGCACAACTCTAAGCAGAAAATCCTTTGTTGAAGAAAGTTGTGGCTTGGAAAAATGTTGGAATGTGGAAATGTAGTGCAAATACTTCTCTTGAGTAGGCACTCGAAGTCCCCCGAGGAAGAAGGTGGGATTCCCGCTTGGGAACACCCTTGTGCTAAACAACATTGAAATATTAGCTAAACAGCTAAAGAGAGCCTCAAGTCTTAACAGACCATCAAAAAAATAATAATCCAATCATGCTCATAATTATTTTTATCCCCTTCCTTATATTCTTGGTGATATTCCTCAGCTTTGGCCCCACTCATTAAAGCCACTACTTCCATGCATGGAGTCTCCCTCCAAAATTGCGTTGTCCCTCAATGAATGCCACTCCTTCCTTACCAGTGCTGTTTGATTTCGTCAAAGTTGACCCAGTCTACATGCTCCATCCCATTTGCACACATAAGAGTCTTCAATCTAGCTTTTAGATGACCTCCTTTCACATTAGGAGTTTTTTTATTCCTACTGTGGTTATTTATGGGTCTCCATACCCTCTTATTCTTCTAACTAAGAAGAAAAATAAAACATTAATATTCCAATTAGCGGTATGCTAATTTAGGAATATTACATCGATAAAGAAGTTCAAGGAAGTCGGCTAAGAAAAATAGTGCAAGCAATAAGAGAAAGGTAGAGACTCCACGCTCTGCCAAGGCCAAAAGAAAAAAAAGATCGCCTCTTCGGGAACAAGTCGCACTCAGACGAGCTCCTTGATTTTGATTGAGGAATCACCCCAGGATTCGCTTGGAGACCACAACCTCTCGGTTCTTGCAGATGCAGAGGTCCATACTATAGTTAATGAAGAAAATGAAGAAAATGAGGATGGCATATCCTTGTTGACCTTCCGTCATAAGTTGAGGAAGAGTAGAACGACATGAAGTGCAAGCAAAGACCCGACAGAGGTTCATGTAGATGACGAGGCACAACATATAGAAACCCTCGAAAATTTTGATGAATAGGGTACTGAAGCCCTTAATATGACGGACATGGAGGGTAATTAAACCCTTGGTGACATGGAAGCTTCTGCCAAAGAAATCCTTGGTGATATTATGATGCAGGCAGTGGACAGCTCAGATAACTTTGATCTTGGAAACGATGGTACATGTTTTAAATCGGTTATAGAAAAAGTGCTTACAACAGATGAGTTGGAAGCGAAGACCTCCACCCTCTATCTGAATAATCAGATAGTAGAGCTTGAATGGAAATTTCGTGACCTGGAGGCATTAAACTAGGTCATGAAGGAGCATAATTGGCAGAAGCAAGGCAAGATAGATTTGGCAGAAGAAGTCAAAGAACAAACACGTCAAGTAAGGATATGGAAGTTTCGGGATTCTAAATGCTATAAGAGTCTGAAGAAGGTCACCAAAAAACTTAAGGAAGCCCGAGGTAAGAAGACAAAGAAAGTGAAAGCAGTGTTTAGTATTCAAGTGCAGTATTGAAAGAAGGCTCCCTATTTTGAATATTTTGCAGCAGGTAAAAGGTTGTCTGAGGACACATAATAGCTTAGGGATGGGAGGATGTTGGTAGGCCAAAATGATCTATTTTTACCCCCTTCCTACTGTAAAATATCAATCATTAGCCTTTGTTTTATCTTTATAAAACCCCCTTATTCCTGCACTAGTCCATGAATCCTATCTATTCCTACATAAGCTTTATATTTCATGTTTAAGATATACTAAGTGCTTAATTAATCATTTTAATAGATTTTGTGCCTTGATATTTATTATAACTCATATTTACTTTCCTTAAAGTATTTGATGAGCTAAAGTATAAATCATCATATTATCTTGGTCTAGTGCAGGTAGATCCCTACACCATTGGCAACTATTTGTTTTGACATCTACGCAACATCTCGATCACTTAATGCGGGCATCTTGGCCCACATCGCCCGGTTCAGTTGCGGTCATCCGAAGTTGAACTCAAGCGAAGGATAGTTATGGATGTGGTTGAAGATAAGATTGTCGACCAACGATTAGTTCACATCTTATTATAGCTGTTGTCTTATTTGTGTAGTTTTGTTTGTTATTTTGTTTTAGCCGAAAGGCTTGATTTGGAACGACTGTGTAATATTAGTTATGGCCATAGGCTGAAAGGGATGTTTAAATTATAGCTCTTAGATAGAACTAGGTTAGAGATAGTAGTGAAACTGTAATTTTGGTTTGAATTTAATCTCATTGTCGCCCTCGTTCTGGGCTGGACTGGAACTCACAATGTATATTTGTTAATTGAAATTAATATAAGGAGTTGTGCCATGATATTCTCACTTTGTGTTGTAATATTTCGTTGATGTTTTATTAACTGTTGAAGGTCTATGTTTCATAAAATGGGAAACAAGATGGTTGGCTAGGGCCCAACCAACCTAGCTCGTTTTCCCTCTCGCTTTCGTCATTTTACAAGTGTGTGTGTGTTAATTTCGTTTATTTGCAGAAGCATGGTTTAAGTAATAATTTTGTTCTTGCATAATAGTTTTGATTTATTTCGCTAATACTCAAAGTGTGAACAATTCGTTGTGTGGAAATTAATTGAGTTAATTTACCTTCTGTAATTTCTTTCAATCTTGGTTTGCTTTCGCTCGAATCTTGCAGAGAGATTAATTGAAATTAAAGGTACTTTGAAATATTACAGTGAACCCTTTGAAGTTAGATCTGATTGCATACATAAACTCTTTGATTGAATAAGGTTTTCTTTGGCTTTTAAATATTGTTTTATCTTAAAGTTTTATTTCCATTTGCAAGATTTAGTTGGTTGAAGCATCTCTCTTTCATGTGCAAGTTATTTCAGAATTCTTATTCTCTTTCTGCGATTTCTTTCATAGATTAACACGCTCTTATTTTTCTGAAAGTAGTTGGAAACTTGGTGCATGAATATTTGTTTCAATATAGGAATCAATATCCTGTTACAGGAACAAAGTGCTCGAAGTCAGAAGCTTCAAGCCCCCTACACAAAGACATAAATCTCTAGTGCAAGTAAAGATATGATTCCTGCACCTAAGTATTGTACCTGTACTAGTGCAAGAAGATTGCTATAGTACAAGAATAACAACTTGGTGTAGGAAGGAAAATCCTTAAGAAGGCATATCTTCCCAAGGGCCCACTTGTGAGCTCGCTAACGCCCATACTGGAGACAAACATAGAATTTCATTTTAGCGATCAAGTTGTTTGTAGCAAGTGTGAAGGTTCCTTTATTTGGTTTCTTCGCAAATTACTTTCTTTCATTTTCTAAAACTAGAACTCCTTTGGTGTAAATTGTTGTGTGATCTTTCTTTTCAATTCTATAAGATTTGATTTGAGAAGTAGCAATAGATAGGAAAATTTCATACCACTTCTAGTGTTTCCTGTGCTTTGTCTCTAAGTCTACAGACCACAGGTTGATAATTAAGTGTTGAAAGGAGTTTGCTTAAACTTCAATTTCTGCACCCAACAATGGAGACTCAATGAAGGCAAGTCTAGGGTATACAATTTAGGCCACACCTAGGGAAATTTTGTGGATGCCCTCAAGGAGGAATTATACCTTGTAGGATACTATGAACACCAATACATAAGGTGGACCACACTACAAGAGGAAAGGGACCAAGCAGTACTTGAGTTAACAAATATATTTCATAGCTTATGCACCAAGTTTGGTATCAAACACTCTGAGAAAAATTTGGTGCTCAAGCATCGTGGCTATCTGCATAAATACATCCAAAAAAATAGAGTTCTTGGACATCCTCCATAGTGGAAGTAGGGAAAGGAATAGAGCCAAGGTGGACCTCCTTAGGAAAACCTAGCTAAGCCGCAAAAAAAGAATGGTTATGGAAAGTCAAAGGAAGACACTAAGAAGTGGTGTGGGCTTCATAGAATTCCCTCACACAACATTGATGAATGTCACTTGAAACAATCAATATTGGTAGAGCTTGCAGAGAAACAAACAGACTCTAGCTCAAGTTCTGATCTAGAACGTGATAAAAGGAATTTTATCATTGATGTAGAACTAAATGTTACCATTACAACTGTGAATATCCAACCATAATAATCAAAGGATATTGAAGAGGAGTGCCTCTTTCATTCACAAATGTGAGTGACAGGGAATCGACTACATTTAATTGTTGACAGTGGCAGCCAGAAGAACCTAATCTCAACTGAGATCATCAAGATATTGAAGCTACCAATAATGTTGCACCCCCAACCATACACCATTGGTTGGTTGAGACATGGATGAGACATTCCTAACATCCAACAATTTCGCTTATCCTACAACATCAAGCCCTTCACATATGAGGTATTATGTGATGTTGCACCACTCAAAATTTGTGATGTTCTCTTAGGACAACATTATATGTGGAAAAATTATGCTATTTATGAGTCTCAACCTTGTAGTGTGTTTTTCACTCTAGGTAATCAAATATACAAGATACCAGATGTTCATACTCTAAAAAAAATTAGGGTAAAATTCAGAGAAGAGCCATTGATTTCCATATTTAATACCCGTCATCCTTTCTCTTCTTCGTGGATTTGTCTTAGTTATGAGACTTTTTATAGACTTGAAACCTCTATATTATCATCATATAAGTCTTAAAACACTCATTAGTACCATGTACGGAAGGGACATATGGAATGAGGTTCATACTCTCAAAAATATTAGGGTAAAAATTCATAGAAGAGTGGTTGATTTCCATATTTATTACCCTTCATCCTTTCTCTTCTCTATGGATTTGTCCTGATGATGAGTCTTGTTATAGACTTGAAACCGAAATATTCTCACCAAAAAAAGCTTCAAACACCCATTAGTACCATGTATGAAAGGGACATATGGACTGAGGTTTTTACTCTTGAAAATATTAGGGCAAAAATTCAGTGAAGAGTGATTGATTTCCATATGTATTACCCTTCATCATTGCTCTCTATGGATTTTTCCTGACGATGAGTCTTGTTATAGACTTGAAAACTCAATATTATCAGCAAATAAATATTCAAACACTCATTAGTAACCTGTACGGAATGGAAATATGGACTGAGGTTCATACTCTCAAAAATATTAGGGTGAAAATTCAGAGAAGAGTGGTTGAATTCCATATTTATTACCCTTAATCCTTTCTCTTCTCTGTGGATTTGTCCTGTTGATGAGTCTTGTTATAGAATTGAAACCTCAATATTCTCACCACATAAATATTCACACTCATTAGTACCCTATATGGAAGGGACATATGGACTAAGGCTCGTACTCTTGAAAATATTAGAGTAAAAATTCATAGAAGAGCAATTGATTTCCATATTTATTTCCCTTCATCCTTGCTCTTCTATGTGTGTTTATATTGATGATGAGTCTTGTTATAGACTTGAAATCTCAATATTCTTACCACAAAAATCTTCAAATGCTCATTATTACCCTGTACAGAAGGGACATATGGACTGAAGTTCGTACTCTCGAAAAGGTTAGGGTAAAAATTCAGAGAAGAGTGGTCGATTACATATTTATTACCCTTCATCCTTGCTCCTCTTTGTGGATTTTTCCTGACGATGAGTCTTGTTATGGACTTGAAACCTAAATATTATCACCACATAAATATTCAAACACTCATTAGTACCCTGTATGAAAGGGACATATGGATTGAGGTTCGTACTCTAAAAAATATTAGGGTAAAAATTCAGAGAAGAGCACTTTATTTCCATATTTATTACCCTTCATCCTTGCTCTTCTATATGTATTTGTCCTGACGATGAGTCTTGTTATAAATTTGAAACCTTAAGATTCTCACCACATAAATATTCAAATACTCATTAGTACCCTATATGGAAGGGACATATGGACTGAGGTTCATATATATTACCCTTCATCCTTACTCTTCTTTGTGGATTTATCTTAGCAATGAGTCTTGTTATAGACTTGAAATGTAGACACAAAAATGACTAATATGGATCATATTTTGAATATTCTAAACACCATGGAAAAATCATTGATCTCAACAAAACAGTGCAAGAAGGTAGTCTCTCATACTTCCAAGTTTGTCCTTTCCATAGTTCGGTTAAAAGGTGAAAAATGTAGAAATTATACAAATAATATGTATACCAATGGATTCAATCTAGTCATGTAATATACTAAAACAAGATGCTGAAACCTTGTACAATATTTGCAGAAAATAAACACGATCGTAAAATCACACCAAGTAAAAGAAAGAAACAAATCAATCCACAACATAGATACTTTTCTTGGGGAAAGCTTGCTGCTCAAAACCTCTCTATTTCTATTGTATAATGAACCAAGGAATCATGAAACAATACAATTCATTGTTCTCACAAGAGTTTGTTGCACTATCCTGACTATCTCACACTGATCCAGACAAAATTGGTCCAACACTTAGCCAATTCTCAGCCTATCTTCAGCCTGCCTTGCTCACACAATCTCTGCGGAACGAAATCCCTATTCTTTAGGAATTTCATTGTTCCTTGATTGCACTTCGTATCATGGGCATCCTATGGTGTTTTAACTGAATCTAGTCAGTTTTCTAAAAACACAACTGATAGCTAACATCCCTTTAACCTCTGTCTCAACTGGGTCCTCATCAGAACTAACATGCATGCAACTATTAATAGTAAATCATCAGTCACTTGATAGATCACTTCATGTGAATTAAATCTGATTTAATTCACTTGACCTCTCACTAGTACACCAATCAGTTACAACTAGTTAGATTGAATTTAACTCACTTAATTGAGTTAACTAATTTCTCGTGCATTAAACTAATACAATAACTACAACTTGGACTCTAAAACAAATAGAATCACTCTACATGCCTCACCAACCACCCTCAACTTGAATTTCATGAGCTAATTGAGTCTATCACACTCAGTTAACTATTACAAGTGATTATGAGATAAGATTATAATTTATTTTCCAATTTAATTAAGGGAAAATTAAATTAGACACATTTCCAATTTATTTAATAAATTGGTTTGCACACTAATGCATCACTAGGACCCATCACTGTGTGACCTATGATCCCACACTCTGGTGTGTGTTTTCATGTTGTTTGTGGATGCCAATTTAACTATTTGTTGTTGCATATTTCAACACTCCATCTCAACAAGAAAGGACTCAATCTATCCCAATCTAGTACCTATGGAATGTTCTTGCATGCAACACTTCCTAGTGTTGTTCACACATGCAACTCTCTTGTGTAATAGTCCAAATCTGGAATTTTCTACAACAATAAGAATAACTTAAGGTATTCCAGAGTTAGAGAAAAAAAATTAATCAACTCATGTGGTGGTTTTAAACACATAACCATCATATAAAAGTTACAGCAACAAACTATGCTTTTATACAAGTCACCAAGTGGGGAAAAGCAACTAATTTGGCCTAAAAAACATTATTTTTTGAAGATGGAGTTACAAAATTGGAAAATAACGGTTGTTTCCCTTAGAATAGACAATATAGGACATGCATGCAAAAATATTTTTAGAAAAAAATGCCTTTATCTTAGTTAAACAGGCCTCCCATGCTCAAAACAGCTAAAAATTGACAAAACCCCAAGACTGCAAAATGCCGGAGCTGCTGCATAAGAGACTGCGCAGTATAATAGAATTTAACTCAGAAAATAGAGAAATATATCTGATATTATTATTATATTACTCAATGATTCATAAAAACAGAGATCTAATCTCTTTTATACAGATCCAAGAAGACCCAGCAAGGGTTTCTTGACAGAAAAGATATACATGAAAAAGATGCTACAAATCTATGGCTGAATCACATTGTAAGGCTTAAGATATACATAATAATGGCTGAAAAATCAAATAAATTGCTGTATATGCTTCCCCTAGCTTTCCCAAAGAAAGGTTGATCCTCCTCTTGGGAAACTAGCTCCTCAAAATGGGGTTTTGACCCCTCCCACTGCACACCTTAAGAAATAACGTAGTTTTTTTGAAGGGAATGCATTTTTTATAAAGGTAAGTTCTTGGCCCAACACCAAGTAGTGGAAAATTCAGATCAGAAGTCTCCTCTTAGATTTCTCAAACAAGATCTCCAAGAAAGAGTAGGGAATCCCCACCCGGGAAAACCCTTGCACTAAGTAGTGCAACAACTTAGCTAAATAGACAAGTATGTAGAAATTATAAGAAGACCACATAAAAATATAATCTCCAATATTTCCATATGCTTGCTATCTCCTTCATTATATAATTGATGAGCTTCCTCACCAAGGTTCCCACCCACTATGAGGTCGTTTCCATGCAAAGGCTCCTCCACAAAAACTGTGTTGTCCATCAAGATGGTTCAATGTATCTAGACAAATTTGTTGACTTAGTCAACCTTGACTAAATCTTCATGCCCTATCCCTTTTCACACTCAAGGTGTCTTCATTTTGTCTAGCTGGATTGATCACTATTCACATTGAGCTGGCTTTATTTAGGATCCACTCCTTTGAGAATAAATCATGTTGACTTGGTCAAACTTTACCTTGTCCACATAGTTTAGACCTTGTTCACACATGTGGATTCTTGAACTAGTTATTTCATGATACCCTTTCACATTAGGAAGGATTTTTATTCATACTTGAGCAAATTATGAGCCTCCTTGCCCAATTATTCATCCATCTAAATTTTAAGAGAAAAATGAATATTCCCATTAGCTAAAGCTAATTTAAGAATATTACAATCTCCCCCTCCCAAATTTTTCTTGTCCTCAAGCAACTTTGAGGGTGCTGCAAAATATCCCCTCCTTCTCTTGTGGCCCTTTCATCCAATAGTCTCCACCACTGTTTCAAAATTCCTACAAAAAATCCATCTCCTAATGGCTCCTCCCAAGTGTGCAAGTTGGCCTTTGGTGAACAACTCCAAGGGCCTCCCTTATAAAAGAATGAAAGTTCTATGTGGAAACTTCCTTGCTGATCCATGGCCTTCTCAAGATAGAATTGATAACAATCATGGGGAATTTCATCATCAATGAAGGCCGCCTTCCTCCATGCTATCATCCAAATAAAATGAATCACCTTCCAGCTTGGTAATTCATAGAAAAGCTCCTCAAAATTGCTCATGAGAGGCATGCCCCAAGTGCTCCAACCAAACATATGGTCCACATCATAAAGAAACAATTAGTATGCAATGGTGGCCATATAGTTTCTCATGCTCTTCTTGGAACATGTAGTGCAAAAAAAGTAGGGACTCTCTTCCCCCAAAGACACATCCAACAAGTGTGCCTCTCCTCCAACCATGCCTCCAACAAATATAATAACATCTTCAGCATGTGGGAGCATAAGTAAGATCATGGTAGCTGCCATATACAATAAGGGAGAAGGAAAATGGTCCCTCATGTGCAACCAGTGCAGTTTTCCTCCTAACTGCCATAGAATATGACATGACAAGTGTTCTTCCCAACACTTGTTTGCTGCCCCATCCTTCTTGCATGTTTGGAGAAAGTGTATGATGGTTGGTGTTAAGGAATCACACCATGAAGAGTACATCACCTTTCCAAGATCTCCCAAGGAATGGCTAGCATCACCATTGTTCATGGCCCAAGGTGGCTCATGAAGCCCATCAGAAAAAGTGCTCCCTCTTGGAGCCAAGACCTGCACATGAGTGTTAAGAAAATACAAGTATATAATAAATACATCATGAGATTCAGCAATATAATGTTTTTCATACGCTTGTTTAAAATCAGCAAGGTAGCTCATGGATGAGCTCCTCCTCACACTCAATGAATAAGTAGGTGATAATGATAACTCTTCCCAAGAGCTATGTGCCTCCTCAACCAGCAAATGATCCACACACTTACTCATATGAGAGCGCATCTCCTCCTTGAAATTTTCCCACATGAATCCATCTAAGATATTATGATATGTTCTAATGAAATCAGTGGGGTTTGAAAGCAAGACCTCATAGGTTGTGTTAAGTAGTTTTTTCTTGAGCTTGGAATCTTTAGTTAAGTATATCTGATCATGAACATAAGTGATTCCATTAACTACCTTATAATTTTCATGCATTTCTTGCCCATCAAGAACCTTACATGTGAATAGGTCCCTAGAATATTCCATTAAGAGTTGGGACTCCCAATAAGGGTCTAGGCTCCCAAACATTGAAAATGCTGTAGAAGTTTGAAATGATGCATTTTCCATATGATGGATCTCCTCCTTGACATGCTTGATGTCAAAGTCACATGTTGGAGTGTTCCCAAATTTCATTTGCTGCCTCTCTTGTAGCTGATCTTGCTCAAGATAAGATTGAAATCTAGGAGAGTCACCCTCCTTTTGAAAGGTTATCTTCCTCCAAAACTTCCACAGTTTTGCTCCTGCATACAAAAATGGAAGTATCTTTTTGTTATGTTCAGAAATTCTCATTATATATTGGAGTATCCTTTGCTGCTCCAAATATATGGAATAGCCTTTTGATACTACACTCATATCAACACATATTTCTGAATCTATCCCCTCCAATGCAAATATATGGATGGTAGATAGCAAGGGTAATTTCAGAAATTTTCTTATCCTCCCAACAATGATTTTTGACGTTGTAGTGGCTCCTTCCAAGGTTCCCTCTCTGGAAAAATATGTTGCTTCTGCATATAGTTGAGAGAACACTTTAGTTTTCCTCCAATCAGGAGGTCTTCCTGCTGAAATGCCTCCATGCAAAGAGGCATCAAGGCATAGAGTAGGATGTGGATGTAGGTGGACATATTTACCCCTACCCTTATTGCATAGGTCCTCTTGCCTTATTTGTTATTTAAAGATTTGAAACAGAGAAGGGTACATGTTCTTCATCTCATGATGCCCTTTCTCCTCTTTTCCTCCTTCTATTCTCAAGATCTCATCATTTGACAATGATGGTACATGTTGCTCCCGTGTTATGCCAAGAGCTTGATGTGTGAGACCTTTCAGAACTTCTTGCAAGAGTGCAAGAGTTTCTTTTCTTGGAGCAAGTGGTCCCTCCTTTTCTTCATGAGGTGCTTGAGGTGCCATTGTCATGACTGTGTTATCTTCTCCTGTCTTCCCTTTCTCCTCTTCAATAGTTGAAGTTGCCTTATCTCCAACAAGAGACCTTAGATCTAGGTCTTCTTTTGAAGAAGAAATCTTCATGTCTTCCCCTTGAGAAGAAATCCCTTCATCCAAAGGAGATCTTGCCCTTGGAAAAGTATCAAACAAGCTCACCTCCTCCTCAGTGGTTTTCAGAAATGGAGTTGGATTTAGAGATCCTCCCAACTCATGCAAAAGTTTTGTTTGATGTGGTTTGATAGTTTCAATAGAAGATGTTTCACATGGAATATAATTAAACCTCTCTGCTAATCTTTCAATGAACCTTGCATAAGTATATGTATTTTCATTCTTTAAGGAAAATGATTCAAACAACCACCAAGCATAGGCCTTACCCTCAAAATGCAGCGCTGCTACTTTGATGGCTTCAAATTCTGAAACTTGATGTTGTTGCAAAAAGTTGTCTAGCTCCTTCACCCAAGCCCTAGCTGGACATAGAGGTGATCCATAAAAAGTGGATAGAAAGAATCTACCCTCACCCTGCTTCTTTCTCCTTGTGCTCTTTTCCTTCATTTGGAAAAACCCTTGGAAATTCAAGTGATCTTTGAACTCGAATTGATCTTCATATTCCTGCAAATAATTACCAAGAGTATCTCTATTTGGCACATCTCCTTTCTTCCTCTTCATGAAGAAATTTATGATAGAACGTGGTAGATATGATGATATGGTTGAGTGCTCATATCCATAAGATGAGGACTTAGAATCTTCCTCTTGTATAGATCTTGTTGAGGGATTTTCAGATTTCTCCCTCCTCATTTCTTTGATGCCCTTGCTTCTACCCTGTAGATTTGGAAAAAGAAGATTTGAGAACCTCCTTTCTCTAGAAAACAAGGTTTTTCTCTGATTTCTTCTGCAAATCTCCTCCTCCCCATGAGAAGACTCCACGATGCTTGAAGCTCACAGGCTGAGCCAATATTGTTGCTTTGATACCACTATAATATTCCAAATCTGGAATTCTCTACAAAAATAATAATACCTTAAGGTATTCCAAAGTTGGAGAAAATTAAGTAATAAAATCATGTATTGGTTTTAAACACATAACCATCATACAACAGTTACAACAAAAAACTATGCTTTTATACAAGTCACCAAGTGGGAAAAACAGCTAATTTGGCCTCAAAAACGTTATTTTTTGAAGATGGAGTTATAACAGTGGAAAATAATGGTTTTCCCTTAGAATAGAAAATATAGGACATGCATGCAAAATATTTTTAGAAACAAATGCCTTTAGCCTAGTTAAATAGGCCTCCCCTGCTCAAAACAACTAAAAATTGACAAAACCCCAAGACTGCAAAATGCCGGAGCTACTACATAAGAGATTGCGCAGTGTAATAGAGGTTAAATCAGGAAATAGAGAAATATATCTGATATTCTTATTATATTACTCAATGAGACATAAAAACAGAGATCTAATCTCTTTTATACAGATCCAAGAAGACCCAGCAAGGGTTTCTTGACAGAAAATATATACATGAAAAAGCTGCTGCAAATATGTGGTTGAATCATGCTGTAAGGCTGAAGCTCTGCATAATAATGGCTGAAAAAGCAAATAAATTTCTATATTTTCTTCCCCTAACTTTCCCAAAGAAAGGTTGATCCTCCTCTTGGGAAACTAGCTCCTCAAAATGGGGTTTTGACCCCTCCCACTGCACACCTTAAGAAATGATGTAGTTTTCTGAGTGGAATTCATTTTTGCTGAATTTAAGTGCTTGGAACAACACTAGGTAATGGAAAATTCAGATCATAAGTCTCCTCTTATATTTTTCAAACAAGATCTCCAAGAAAGAGTAGGGAATCCCCACCCGGGCAAACCCTTGCACTAAGCAGTGCAGCAAATTAGCTAAATAGCCAAGTATGCAGAAAGTCTAAGCAGACCACATAAAAATATAATCTCCAATATTTCCATATTCTTGCCATCTCCTTCATTAGATAATTGATGAGCTTCATCACCAAGGGTCCCACCCACTATGAGGTTGCTTCCATGCAAAGGCTCCTCCACAAAAACTACGTTGTCCATCAAGATGGTTCAATGTATCTAGACAAATTTTTTTACTTATTCAACCTTGACTGAATCTTCATGCCCTATCCCTTTTCACACTCAAGGTGTCTTCATTTTGTCTAGCTGGATTGATCTCTATTCACATTGAGCTGGCTTTATTTAGCATCCACTCCTTTGAGAATACATCATGTTGACTTGGTCAAAATTGACCTTGTCCACATAGTTTAGACCTTGTTCACACATGTGGATGCTTGAACTGGTTATTTCATGATCACCTTTCACATTAGGAAGGATTTTTATTCATACTTGAGAAAATTATGAGCCTCCTTGCCCAATTATTCATCCATCTAAATTTTAAGAGCTAAATTAATATTCCCATTAGCTGAAGCTAATTTAGGAATATTACATCTTGGAATTGAATAGCCTCCAAACAACTGAATTAATATAATGCATCTGTCATCAAATACTTCTGACTACTGCTAGCTACTGCACATGTTTAATGGACTCTCTGCGTTGTTGATATCTGCATCCATGCACTCTGCACTACTGGAAAATCTAATCTGTGCTCCAGTATCTGACACCTTCCGCTCTGATTTCTATCTTCCTGACATCTGATTGCATCATTTTAACCAATCCTTCCTGCTACTGTTGTATTGTGGGATCCCCGTAGCCAGGTTCGATACATGAGACACACCATCTCAATGAATCCTACCCAAATTTCTTCTTGGGATTAATTATGCACATCTCCCCACCTCTCACCTAGAGGTACAGTTGCATGTACTCCCTTTGCCCATCTGGCTCGAAATTTCTCCCTCCTGGAGGTCCTGCTTGAGTGGACTCTTCCACTCTGTCTCCCCTCTTCTTCTCCAATTTTGGTTGCTCCACAACCTTCTGAGACTGCTTCTGAGGTTGCATGTTGAGAGATAATTTCTCCCTCTCAATCACCAAGTCATTAACCACTACCTTTCTCCTTAAATATTTGCATGCATCCTCAACCTCGAGAGCATACAGGTTCTTGACTCTAGTACTTATCTGCTTCATTTGTCATGTGGCTATGTGTTTAAGGAAAAAAATTACTTTTCTAAACATTACTTCACAACCATGTTCTTCCAATATCACTATGGAGAAGGGATTCTTCCTTAGGCCTGGAACATGCAAAACATTTTCTAGTCTCAGATGGGAGCCATTCTCCTTCTAAAAGGTAACTCTACCTATGTCGGTAGCGCTATACCTCTCGTCATCTCCAAAATCTATGATCTGCTGGATGTCCTTCTCCTCCAAGTCATTGAAGAGATTTGTATCCCTCGTCATATGGAATGAGGCACCATTGTCTAAATACCACATGCATCCCATTAAAATGTTGGCCATGCATGCAATGAGAGTAAAATCAAGCTCGAACTATGAATCCAATGCTTCACCTGCTGCAATTGGAGGCTCCTTCTTTCTCACCTTCTTTTGTGGACAATTTGTGGCATAGTGCCCACGTTTGTGACAGTGAAAACGTTTGATATTGGATAAGTCTTTATTGCCCGCTTCGTCTTGGGATTTATCACCTTGGCCTTCTTTTCCTTACTAGCCAAGGCACAATCTTCCTTGTCATTAGTCTTGGATGAGGATCCATCCCTGGTATTCCGCCTGAATTCTTCTTCTACTAAATCCAATCAAAGTCACTCCCAATCTGGTAACTCTTCCTTCCCATTCATCGAGTCCTGGTAACTATGCCAGCTCTTGGGAAGACCTAGAAGTGCTAAGCTCACCAAGTCATCATCTACTACGGTCACACCAACACTTCAAATCTCATCTCGACATTGAGTGAAATTCGCCAAGTATGTTGGTACCATCTTTCCCTCCTCCTTCTTGGTTTTCTTGAGCTTTTCCTTCAGTGCCAACTTCCTTTAATCGTTGATGTTCTGAAACAGATCTGTCAAGGCCTTCCACATTGCATGTGGAGTCACCTTTCCATGGATACTCGAGACAATGTGATCTCGAACTCCCTCTAATAAGATCATCCCCGTCCTTGCTACCTTCTTTTTCCAAGCATCAAGAAGAGTGGCATATGTTGCTGTGGTCTTGGGAATATCATTATCAATGAATTCCTTGAACCCATTATCCTCCAGAACTACCTCCATTCTGTCTTTCCATTTGATATAATTAGAAATTCCCTCAAGTGCATATTCCAATCTTAATCCACTAAAATCCATTTTGATCTACTTGTCGCACCAACGAAAGTGAAAGTTTGAATATTTTTCAACACAAGCTCAATTTATTCTCCACTATAGTGATTTCTGGTGCTCTGATACCATGTAGAAATTATACAAATAATATTTATACCAATGGATTCAATCTAATCATGTAATATACTAAAACAAGGTATTGAAAAACTTCTACAATATTTGCACAAAAATAAACACCATCGCACAATCACAACAAGTAAAAGAAAGAAGCAAATCAATCCACAACACAGGTATTTTTCCTGGGGAAATATTGCTTCTCAAAACGCCTCTTTCTCTATTGTATAATGAACCAAGGAATCATGAAAAAATACAATTCATTCTTCTCACAAGAGTCTGTTGAATTATCCTAACTATCTCACACTGATCTAGAAAAAATTGGTCCAACACTTTTCCAATTCTCAGCCTGCCTTCAGCGTGCCTTGCTCATGTAAATCATGTGGAATGAATTCCCTATTCTTTAGTAATTTCATCCTTCCTTGATTGCGCTGAGTATCATGGGCAATCCTATGGGTATATAACTGCATCAAGGCAGTTTTCTAAAAATACAACTGATAGTTAACATCCCTTTAACCTTTGTCGCAACTGGGTCTTCATCAGAACTGACATGCATGCATCTATTAATAGTAAATCAGTAGTCACTTGACATACCGTTGCATGTGAATTAAATCTTATTTATTTCACTTGACCTCTCACTAGTACAACAATCAGTTACAACTAGTTAGAATAACTTTAACTCACTTAATTGAGTTAACTTATTTCTCATGCATTAAACTAATACACTAACTACAACTTGGACTCTAAAACAAATAGAATCACTCTACATGCCTCACCAACCACCCTCAACTCGAATTTCGTGAGCTAACTAATTCTATCACACTCAGTTAACTATTACAAGTGATTATGAGATAAGATTACATTTTATTATCCAATTTAATTAAGGGAAAATCAAATTAGACACATTTCCAATTTATTTAATAAATTTTCTTGCACACTAATGTATTTCTAGGACCCATCACTATGTGACCTATGATCCCACATTAGTGTGTGTGTTGTCATGATGTTTCTGGATACCAATTTCACTGTTTCTTGTTGCAAATTTCAAAAAACAACATGTCACCGCTGTTATCAAAAAATCTCACCCTGATAGGCTGTTGTTCAAGTAGAATTTGAGTAACTATTTCAAACCAAAATTTTAGTTGAGGCTTAGCCTCCTCAACCTGAGAGGGCTCTCTCAATAGGTTTAAGATTTTGAATTAAAGATTAGATGGCTAACTCTAGGAATAAATTGGATAAAAGTGTATAACTAGTTGAATTATTGATTAACAAACATCTATTGGGCTATGGAGTCAAGATATGTTTCAACAAAACATCAACATCAGCTCAACATGGAAGTCAGGGCACTTAGAGTTTAAGGTTTATAAACAAAACAATAACACAGTGAATAAAACATAGTCTACAAACATGTGAAGGAAGTTAGAGCATTTTCCAATGAATTCTAAGTAACACATGTTCATACCACTATAAATAGTTAGATGAGGAAAACCATAGAGAGATCAAACACCAAAAAAAAACTCTTTGTGAATATTGAGTAGTAAAGCCAATCTGTATTAAGCTGAAAATACACAGTCTGCTACGATAACATAGTTTGCTTGCTATTAAAAAATTCCAACCTTGAGGAATTCGACCTCATGTCTCTTATATATCCATCATTACAATCTTGGATTCCCTTATCTAACTTGAGGAGAATTCGAATTTATTAGCTTGACACCTATCTACTCCTAAAACAGACTATTAATTACATGTGACAGTTAACTGTCTGTTCTAGAGTCCTAATACAATTAGGAGTAAAACTCCTTATTATGACTAAAAAAACCTTATCTAGGAATTAAATATTATGTTTGACAGTTGCTCCTCCTTATCTTTGACCTTGATGGTGTCCATAACATTGTTGTTATATTCTGTTAACTTATCCCTTATCTATCCTGAAAGCTAGGAACATGTTTCCTGCAATATAGCTTTAACCCTCATTTGTGCTCCTCAAATACTTTTTCTGAAAAAAATTGACCTTTTTAGACAAGTGAATGTGTTATCACTTCCAAAGAACCATTCCCTTCCACCTGTGCAAATTAAGTCTTTGAAAGAGTGTAAAGAGAGTTGATGTGTCTGTGATACGAAAATATCAGTTGTTTCCGTAGCACAGTGACTATGTCTTTGTAAACATCTATTAACATCCAATTTCTTCTGCTTTAACACCTGGAACTTCATTTGTGAACCCTTTCCATCCTCTTGTAGCATCAACACTTCAAAAACCAGATGTTTTACCTCTTGAAACCTTAACAAAATGCTCAAAACTGCACCTACAACAATTTCGTAGTGCGCTACGACACTGTTGTGTATGTCATCTATAGTAGTTTCATAGCGTGCTACGAAACTTCTGTGCTTGTATTTTTACACAAAATTTTTCAAAAATCTCAGTTTTTAAAACTTCTTGCACTTTTTCCATGATGTCTACAGGATTTAATAATCAACATATGTCATCCTTGAAATTTTTTCAAAAGGTGAAGTCCTTCTCCACAACAAAATTGCATTAAGAAATTATAAATTACTGTTCTGATTTATCTATGTTGTAGATTACCCTCATACTTTGTCAATTGAATCTTATGATCCTAAATCTGCCTCTTCAACTCGTTGTTAGTAGCTCTTAATTTAACATTTACCATTCTCATAAATCTTGCCTCTTTAATTGCAGGGACAGACCAGGTAAAAAACTGATCTTCACTGCTCACTGTTTTAGGTTTTGAAATTCTTTCAACCTCCCACAGAGCTCTCATTCTGTTGAAGTTTGTCTTCTCAGCAGCATTTCTTCTTTCTTTCTTCTTAAGTTTAGAAATTTCAAGATTAGCAAGTCTCAACTCCTCTTTAACTTCTTCATAACTTCTCCTTTCTCTTTGAGTGTTGAAAACTCCGTTTCTGTCACCTTCAGGCATTAGTGATGATAGGTCTATGGGATCTTCATAAACATTGGAAACCTCTACTATTTTATCTACCTCCATATCCAGCTCCTGCAATTTTTTTGATTGCCTAGTCAAAGGCTTTCTAGGCTTGAAAACAAACTCTGAAATCTCATCCTCAAAATCTAGCTTTCTGGAAGATTTCATCTTCTTTGATTTATTTTCATCCAATTTTATGAAGTCTTCCTGAACCAGAGAAGTTTCTTCACTATCAATAGCCTATAGAATATCATTCAAATTTCCCTTTAAACCCAGACTTTCATCTGTGACCACTGTTTTACCCTTCTCCTTTGATATTTGACTTCTAGTCAACTTTTTCTGGACCGGTTTGCTAGTTGACTGTTCCTGTACTGTTTCTTTAACTTGAGTTTTCTTCTTCTGTGCAGGCTGAGGAGTCTCTTGAATAATCAGTGATGTTTTAATTATTGGCTACTTTAATTTTTTTCTGAGCTTAAGCTTGACAAATCTCTTTGATCTTGTTTCTGCAAGGTCACTGGTTTTTTATGGTGATTTTTCCTTAGCATTAGGGCTAACACCTATTCCATGTGTTTCCACCCCAAATCCACACAAAAACAGAAATGCAGACCATTATCTATTTATCCTCTGAAGTTCATGCAAAACTATTAATTTAACTAGACCATGATGGAATAATAAAGTTTCACATGCCTGAGTTTTCATCTGCACCTTATCTGCCATCTTGGCCAAACTTCGAAATAGGAAAAAAGGCAGATCTAGAGAAATTATTCCAGTGAAATGAAATAAGAGTTTGAAAAGATAAGAATACACCTTATGGTATCTTCCTTCACAGGTGAAGTACCTTTGACTGTTGGAGAGCATTTTAGCATATGTATTCATGACATAACCTCTTGGCACTGCTTTGGTTAAATCTGTGTCCACAAACTCTGGCTTCAAAAATATTTTACAAGGTTCCATTTCAAACTTGAAGTTCTTGAACCACCTTTCTTCTCCCCTTGGAATCTCTGTCACTAATGATATAATTTCAAGAGAAATTGTCAAGTTTAAAAATCCAACATTTGTATTTGAACCTGTGAAATTAATGGCAAATTCTTTTGTGACTTGATTATGACCTCCCTGTAGCTTTTCACAGAATCTCCAGCATCTTGCCTTATTGAAGGCTTCTTCAACTGATTTATCCTTGGTGAGAGCCTCTATGTCCTCAGGTTCCATTCTCAAATAGTGGTATGACCTGTGGTTTCTTTTTTCCTTTGTCATATTTCCCTCAAAATCCCCGCGGCTTCAAAAAGCCTATAATAAACTGGCTCGCTTGATTTCAGAGAAACTGGCTCGCTTGATTAAGGGTTCAGCCTCGCTTGATAACTAGTTCAGCCTCGCTTGATAATTGAGAGAAGCTCTAGTTTTTGCTTACCATAAGCTTATCGTTTGAAGAAAGACATGCACCAAGTGTTTTTTGCATGAGACAATACAACCAAGAAAACCCAACCCTTTTCAAATTTAAAAATGACTAATGATAAATGACCCCTAACGAATCTCATGATGGCTATGAATGGTTGCATGTGTGAGAAAGGATTCATGGACTGACACCTAATCATGAAAATTTAATGAAATTTGATGGATTTGACAGCTGGAAAAGATTTGTTACGAATCCCCAATTTCGTAGCATATGTAATGTAATTTCATATGCTTTGCGCTAAGAAAAGACAAGTGTTTTCGTAGCGCAAAAGTAGTTTTTAACACTGTCTGTGCTATGAAGACGTGGTTTCGTGGCTTATTCAATTTTTTTTTCAAAATGACTAAACACATGACTTTCGAAACATAATATGGGACCCTTAAAGTGTGAAACAAGGTTGTTGGACTTTATTTGATGATGGAAATGAGACTCTAACCCTATGACTTAGAATCTAAAAACATAAAGACCATGACTTAGGAAAAAATGCAAACTATCCAAGTTTGGAAAAATTTTATAGTGATAACAACTGCAACCACCACAACTTCTTTACAATCCCTCTCTATGGAACACAAGCATGTGGAAAATTTTGTGGAATGGTTGGCGATATATTCATGTTATGAAACCAGCTCCAAAAATATAAAAAAAGAGAGATCAATGCCTTAGAAATAAGCCACTTCGAGGGGGCAACCTCCTTTACATTACATAAAGGAAAAATTATTGGATGATACAAATGAAAAAACCTCCTTCTATATATAGGATTCCATGGGCTCATAATATAATCCTAGCCGACCTAACAATAATAATGTAAGGGCACAATAATAACAATATTGGGGTTACAGGGGTACAACAATAGTAATAAGGGGGCTACACTAACAACCATAAGGGACTACACTTGTAATATAGAGAAATAACATGCCCCTCTCCTTGAAAAAAGTGTTGTCCTAAACGCTTGAGTAGCTCTGGGTGCTTCTGTATAAATTCTCATCCTCCCATGTAGAGTATTCAGTTTGTAAGTTCTTCCACTTGATGAGATACTCTGAAATTGATCAATTTCATAGTTGTCGAGTTCTTGTTTCCGTGACTGCTTAAGGTTTCAATATGATTTTTCCTTCCTCATCAAGTTCTGGAAATATTGTTTGAACTATAATTTTTTTACCTATAACCTTGTTTAAGCATGAAACATGGAAAACTGGATGCACTCGCGAAGAAGCAAGAAGCTCAAATTTGTATGCCATACTACCAATATTTTGCAACACCTTGTAAGGACCATAGTACTTTGGGGATACTTTACTATCCTTCTTATTTTTCTTGAGGGAAATTTGTTTTTATGGTTGTAGCTATAAAAATACCTATTCTCTTACATCAAAACTTCTCTTGCTGCAATGTTGATGTACCTGTTGTTTCATTCGATTTTGTGCCAAATTTAGGTTATCCTTGAAGAGTTGGAGAACTTATTGTTGATGCTCGATGTGATCTTCCACTGCTTGAACCTTAGAATTTCTCTTAAATATGATGTGATGGATGATGGATGATATCCATAAAGTGCCATAAATGGGTTCATTTTTGCTGCAGTTGGAAGGAAGTGTTATACCATCATTCAGTGAGAGGTAACCACTTGAACCATTGTGTTTGTTTATCAGATACAAACAACGAAGATATTTTCCAAACGTTTATTCACTATCTTGGTTTTACCATCGGATTGAGGATGATAAGATGAGCTATGAGCTAGTTGAGTACCCAATAAGAAAATAATTTCGTCCAAAAATTTGCAGTAAAAATGGGATATCTGTCACTTACAATAATCTTTGGGTTTCCAATAGCTTTTGAATTGTTTCCATAAATGTAGTAGCAATTGTACTTGCTTTAAATGGATGAGATAATGCATAAAAGTGTGCATACTTTGTAAGTCTATCAAATACCACCATGATGACACTCTTTCCTTTAGACTTAGGTAAACCTGTGATGACATCCATCGAAATCTCCTCCCAACGTTGACTTGGACTAGATAAATGTTGTAGAATACTCAGTGTCTTACTTGTCTCAACTTTATTTTATTGGAAAACCAAACATTCTGCCACAAAATTTTGAATATCAGATTTAAGGCCATCCCAAAAAAATTCTTTCTTCACCCTGCGGTAAGTTTTTAAAAAACCTGAGTGTCCTACTAAAGGAGAAGTGTGAAATTCCAAAAAACCTTTTGTTTTAGTTGGGAATTCTTACAAAGATATAAGGGTCTTACTAGGATCTTTCTGCAACTTTTGAATGAGTGTCCACACTTCTTCGTCCTTCTTCCATTCATCCCTTGCTTCGGTTATCCAATCTGGTTGGATAATATAAATGGCACAAAACAATGCTTCCACCTCTTCATTCTTTCTTGAGAGTGCATCTACAACAACATTTAGCTTCCATTTTTTGTATATGATTTCAAAGTCATAACCCAACGTCTTTGTGACCCATTTTTGCTACTCTTCTAAAGATAATCTTTGTTCCAAAAAGTGTTTAAGACTATCATGATCATTTTTTACCTTGAAGTGTCTTCCCATTAGGTAAGGTCGCCATTTCTAAAGTGCATGTAGTATTGCTAACATTTCCTTCTCATAAATATATTTCTATAAATACTTTCCTTTGTTTGGACGACTTTCATAAGTAATAGGTCTTCCTTCTTGCATTAAAACAACACCAATTCCATTTCTTGAGGCATCACATTTCACAATAATTTTTTTTTGAATTTTGGCGTAGCTAAGACTGGTGCTAGGCACATTCGCTCTTTAATATGATAAAAGGCCTTAGTTTCTTCAGGAGTCCATGAAAATGCATCTTTCTTCAATAATGTTGTTAGAGGTGTTGTTATTCTCCCATAATTCTTAACAAAATTCCCATTCCTTAATGGCTTTAATTTTGTTAGGGTCTACCTTAACACCCTCGTGAGATACAATATGACCCAGATATTCCACCTCTTGTACTCCAAAGAAACATTTGGATGTTTTTCCATATAATTGTTTCTCCTGCAATAGTTTGAGCACCCTGTCAACATGTTCAACATGATCCTTCCAAGACCTGCTGTAGATTAGTATATCATCAAAAAATACTAGCACAAATTTTCTAAGGAAGGGTTTGAAAATGGAATTCATCAACCTTGAAATGTAGAAGGTGCATTGGTAAGGCCAAAAGGCATGACCAAAAATTCATAATGACCCTCATGAGTTCGAAATGCTGTTTTTGGAATATCTTCAGTCTTCATTCTAATTTGATGATATCCTGAACGAAGATCCAGCTTGGTAAAATAAATTGCTCCATGTAATTCATCCAATAATTCATCAATCACAGGAATGGGAAATTTGTCTTTAATGGTGAGCTTATTGAGCTCCCTATAATCCGGACACATTAGCCATGATCCATCCTTCTTGTGTACCAACACTACAGGAGCAGAGAAAGAACTTTGACTGGGTTGAATTATACCCGCCTCTAACATTTCTGCAATCATACGTTCAATTTCGCTCTTTTGGAAGTAAGGATATCTATAAGGCCTGATGTTTGGAGGAACACTTCCTGGAATCAAATGAATAGCATGATCATGATCACGAATAGGTGGGAGTGCTTTGGGAGTTTCAAACACCTTGGAATGATTGTCCAAGACTTGTTGGAGATCTGCAGAAATAGATGATTTTGATGTTGGAACTTCTAGTGAGCATAATTGTGCAATTACGCCTCGCTGTTCTTTCTTTAGAAGCTTTGTCATGACATTGGAGCTTATTATCCTTCCTGGCTTCCCCGCAATACCCCGTAATTCGACTTCCTTTCCTTCTGAAAAAAATTTCAAGAAAAGTTCTTGAAAATTAAAAGCTACCGTCCCCAAAGATTGTAACCATTGTACTCCTAGTACAACATCAACACCTCCCATTGAAATGGAAAGCATTGGACTATTCAATACATATTCCCCCATGGTTAGCTTGATATTATGGCATTTTCCAGAGCAATTTATAGTCCCTCCATTTGCAACCATCACTTGACATTCTAGTGTTGGGTATAGGAAGCAATTCAATTCCTTGGCTACCTTACAATGAATAAAATTATGGGTACTACCCGAATCAATCAACACTATTACCTTTTTCTTCTTGATATGTCCTTCTATCTTGAGAGTTTGAGGAGTGGTAATTCCTTCCAATGCATTACACAATATGGTCGGACTCATTTATTCTTTTTCTAGGGTTGGTTCCTGGTGTATATCCTCTTCTTTTGAAGTTTCTTGTTTATCTTCTTACTCATCTTCACAATCTATGTAAATAATTTCTTCTCAGCACACTTATGATATTTAGTGTATTTTCTATCACAATTTTAGCAAAGCCCTTTTTCTTCCAATTTTTGTGGTGTCAACCTTATAGGTTGTGTAAGTCTAGGAGTAGCAACACTTCCATATTTATAGATGTGAGTGATAGGCTTCCTTGTCTCCATAATTTTACATTCATTTTTTCTTGCCAACCTGAATGCCTTCTCCAATGAATCAAGTTTCCAAACGCGAACCTAATGTTGGATTTTATCCTTTAAAGTCCCTATGAAGACGTCAATCACGTGTTCCTCTGGAATATCATTTACCCTTATATTCAAATTTTGGAAGTCCTCAATGTGCTCCACCACTGAACCCTTTTGTTTGAGATTTATCAATTGGCTGAAAAAGGTGTTGCTATTTGTATCCTCATAATGTGCTATCATTTCCTCCATAAAAATTGACCAAGTGGAAATTTTTTTACGAGAGAAAAGCCATCGATACCATACAAATGTATTTTTTTCTAAATATAAAGTTTCAATGCATAACTTTTGTGTGTTTTGCACATTATTGAGATCAAAATATTGCTCCATCTGTAGTATCCATGTTAGAGGATCATTTCCATCAAACTTCCTCATATTGATCTTTGAAATATGGTGGGTCTTACATCCAACATTAGAGTTTACGAAATCATGATTAACATTTATTTTTTTCTCATCATGAGTTTCCTCTACTATATTTTCGCCATTAGGAAACATTTCTTGCATCAACTTTGTCAAACCTTCCATGTATTATTTTAGATCATTCTTCATGTTTTCCATTTTTTCATCGATCTTAGCTTCCATGTCATCCATCTTAGATTCCATTCCAGCTTCCATTCCATCCATATTAGCTTCTACACCATTTTTCAAGCCATCCATCTTAGCTCCCATGCCTTTCTTCAAAACTTCCATTGCATTTTTTGTTGCTCTATGCGAGAGAAAAAATTGGTGCATTTGATCTTGTAATTTTTATATGTCATGTTGCACTTCTTCATATTCATGATTCATAGTAGAGCATGTTAGTGTCAGTATTTCCATACTTCCACTAGGGATCAAAACACATTTGCATGTGCATCTTAGGTGTCCCATACTGAATAAAGTTTTTGTCATTTTTTTAGGTCATGACATAAATTTTCTCTGCTGGTGGTTGTCCTTGTCAAATAAACTTTTTCTCCCTCCAAGATTCATATTTATGACTCATTCCCATGTCCCTTTGAGCATAAGAACACTTATGAAAATTCTCTGTTTCACTTGAAAGTCTTTAAATCAAAATTTCATTCAAAATTAGGTCAAAAAGCAGTTTCATTAAGTCATTAGGGTTTTGCATTTTTCAAGTTCACTCTTTCATTCCAATGAGGTCAGCACTTATATGAGAGGGATTTATTATGATCATGATGATTTTTTCATTATACTTCAAAGGTTTTATTTTCATGTTTGAAGACTTTTTTATCAAAATTCCATTTTGATAGAAAAGTCACTTATGTAATTTTTTTTTTAGATGTAATTTTATGCTACTATATGTAATAATAAAATCCCAAAGCAATCAAAGTGAACATGTCAAGCCTCAGTGAGTAAAAGAGAATCCAATTCCATGACTTCAACAACCTGCAATGCAAAAAGTGTCAAAGAGTATCAGCGACGAAGGAAAAAGACTTCAAAACATTAGAAAAAGTGGGTATTCAAAGTTAAATCAAAATCCACTTGGCTATAAAGCCTGTCAATCATTTAAAAAGAGTTATTGTTGCCTTTCAAAACATCAGGAGAAATTAGCAAAGAAGAAATTTGTGATTTTTTGAGTGAAATTATGCTAAGTTTCTCGGCATTGCGCATTCTGCACTTGACGCTGCGCATTTGAGCCAGCGTTGCGCACCTATACCTTGGCGCTGCACCCTTACCTAAAATTTTCAATGTGATTTGTGAAGGTGTTGCACGCCTATAGATTGGTGCTATGCATTTGGAAAAGTGTTGTGCGCTCACCTGTGGCGCTGTGTGCCTAGCCAGGGAAGGTTGCTAGGTGATCTAGCAACCCAAATCACTTCAAAACTTAGCCAAACTTTTCCAAAGTCCTCCAAACAACCCTCAAAGCAGTAAGTACATATTTAAAACTTTATTTTAAGCTATTTGGTCATTCTTAAATGAATTGAAATGGAAACCCTAATGAAACCCTAATTACAAGCTTGTGATCACTATTTATACCCTTGTTTCATCTTCCTCAAAGAAATATCAGTCATAAACAAGGTATTTGCATTGATTTAGGTATTTCATTGATCTAGTTTGTCCCTACAGTCATTCCATTTCACTCATTTCCTACACTCATTCCCTTCACCTTTAAAGATATTCATCTCATCCCCTTTCCCCTCATTTCATTTCACTTACACCCTAGGGTTTCACAAAACAGAATTTGAAAATGTCTGAAGAAGAGGATAGTGGAATTGTTGGTGAGGCACAAATGCCAAGGAGAAATGATCACAAGGGAGGGAAAATAAACAGATTTAAACCCATCACCACAAGGGAACTCATGGCCTCTCCTCTCACTGTTTATTGCTTTAAACATGTGGGCTGCTTTGAGTTATGTGAGAGAGTGTAGCAAGTCCAAAATAACATGGAGTTAACAAGATTATTCATCATCAATCTACATGAAAAGTAGGTCAATCTTGCTGGGGTTACTTTTTAGATGTCCACAAATGCCATTGCAGCTGCTAAAGGGATACCTAGTGTGGGAGAGAGGTGATTTAAACAAGAAAACCTGGACATGAGTTATTTTGAACCATACCTCAAACCTAGGTATAAAGATCACAACAATTCCATTTTCCCTTTTTCTCATCTCCTTGACCTATATGTGCCCATGATGAGGATAATAATGAAATGCTTCACTTGTGATGGAAGGTTTTCCCGCCTCTACTCATACCATATCTTTCTTCTTATGCATTTCACTAGAGTTAGAATGCTACACATACCTGTTGTGGCTAGCAACAACCCCCCTTTTTTATTTAGTATTAGTAATAATACTAAATAAATGGGGACCCTTAGTCAAAAAATCCAAAAAATTAATTAGTGCTTGTTTCCTTTCTCAAATAAATATTACTATCATAACTTATGGAAATTCCTTAGAAAATCCCTAAATAAACTTAAGTTTATGATAGATCAGAATATAATCTTTATTTGAAGAAAAATACCGGATCCATCGCAAAAATTAGATATCCTTTGTAAAGCAAAATCTTCTAAATTGTGATTTCGCGATATTGCAAAAGCGCGATCCCAAAAAACTGTGCATTAAAATATTGATTGCAAACCGCATATCGCAGAAAAGATGTTTAGCAAATACTTTTCATATATTTTGCGATATTGCGATTTCGCCATGCTATGAGACTGCGATTCGTGAATATTGTGATTTGTGATAATTGAGATGATTTTGATTTGAGAAAACTGTGATCTGTGATATTGTGATATTGTGAATTTGCACAGCAAATCGCAGATCGCAATGTCGCAGATTCTTAAAAGCTCGTTGTCCAAAGAAAATCTTTTCATAAATCAATATCCGTTATGCGCTTTAATGATTGAATTAATGAATGGATTGTCAATTATCAATAAAAAGGATTTTGTTTTGATTGAAAGGTTGTTTTATGTTAAAATAATATATTTCATCCACCTTCAGCATTTAAAACTATCCCGTCACCTTTCTCATGTCATTACTCTCACTTAATTCGTAAAACCGCAGGCGCGAAGGAACAAAAGACTATACAAAGCATTCACGGAGTATTATGGGAAAGAAAGAGAAAACTCCAAGTTCTGAAAACAAAGAGATGGCTTCCCTGTATGCAGATACTGCTTGCAACAAGGACGCCGATATAACCACCTGAGAGGGAATGCATAATCTGCTCGAAGAAGAAAATCCCAGGGTAATGGAATTCGCAGATACTGCAAGTTCAAGTAATTCATCTGAAGCATCTCTTACAGAATTGGCTTGTTCATTTTTGCACCGGATAGCAGCAAGACCGAGAATTCTTCCGTATACAAATATGGTAAAATGGGTGCTGGATAGCACCGATATTTCAGACAGGCAATTTAAAACTCCAGATCAAGAGCTCATCGGTTCATTCACTACAGAAGATTTGAGGCTTATGTATCACTTGCTAGAGCCTCAGGCGACTTACAACAAACAATTTATGGAGAAATTTGCTAGGGAAAACACAAATTTGGCGGAATGCACAAAGGAATGGACCAAAAGAGATGAACCATTGAAGAAAGACAAACACGGTATGTACAGTACTGGTTCACTCACCTCTCCCTATTGTTTTGCTACTGCTATGTTATGTAGGCTTTTTGGAAATCCTGACATAAATAAGGTCTTGCCTGAATGGCTTCCATTATTAAATGCTGCTGTTAACGCTACCATTGTAGACTGGGCCAAAATACTGTCTAATAATTTAGCCACTACTATTTTCAATTACCGGCCTAAACGGACTGTCTCTCAGAGGATTTATCCTCCTTTTTATCTGTCTGCCTATGTTATGGATTCTATTTGCTTTGTTTCTAAATTCCCTTTAATGGGCTGGCAATGGACAATTCATGATCCCTTGCCTATTCATGTGTATCACAAAGAATTGTGGGAATCAAAATTTGTTCCTCATTTTTACAATATTTGCCATGGCATAATGTTGCCGCTGTACAAAATATTGTATAATAAGGATGCTCCAAGGTTTTCCCTGGAAGCAGAAGTCGACATTCTCCCTGTCGCACAATGGTTTGGGGAAGAGTGGTTTACCTATGTAAGGGTTTTTGGAAGCTCTACTTCCCCTCATGTTTTACCCTTGTATGTTCCGGATAAACTTATAGCTCGGGAAATTGCATACCAAACCTGTGGTGAAGGAGGTTTGACAAAGGAATTAAAGGATAAGAAGAAAGCCATCTGGCCACAATTTCCCATAGCCTGTGGAGCATTTTCATTGTTTGATGTTTGTCATGCATTCAAAGAAGTAAGCAATATTACATGCTTACAACTGTTCAAATTTTCGAGAAGACTATTTGATCCATATGATGTTGTCAAAGATTTCACCACTGCAGTTAAGGTGAGAGTATTTTCTGGAGAAGAAGATCCTTTTGATGATATGTTTCAAGAGAAAGGTTCATTTAAAGAAGTTTTGCATTTAGCTCAAACACAGTTTTCCCCAGAAGTATTTCAAGAATTTAAAATCTACAGAGAAAGAAGATTGACCACTATCCCTTTGGAAAATTTATGCTTGGAACCCACAAGGGAACCAACTCCTAGTGTCAGTCTTAGTGGCAACTCAGATACAGAAAAGTCTAATTTGAATTCTGACAAAGAAACTTCTGAACGTTCTAAAAGGACTGATAATGATGAAGGCTCAGTGAAAGATACAACTAAATCAAAAGAGCTTTCACAACAACAGACTTCAATTACTCCACAGTTGAATCTTCCACCTCTAAATATATAGCAACTGACAGTCAGGACTGAATTAGACAAATAATGGGAAACATTTAATGAATTGCTTAATGTTGAAGGACAGAATATATAGACCCCTGTACAGACAACAAAAGTTTTGAGCACGGGAATAAGTGGCAATGTCACAGAAACTGAGCATATACCTATCACTCCCTCTTCTGAAATTGTACTTAATATAGAGGACATTCCTCCTTTGGATGTATTCTACAGCCCGCAGTATAAAGAAGTAGTGAGAAAGCAAAGGAAAAAGATAAAGTTAGAGAGCACAATCTCTACTAATGCAGAACAATTAGATGTTTTATGGAAAGATCTTACTACGGATCCTACTGAGAATCTTACCAAGCTATCTCAGATTACAGGAGCTTATGCCTCTGCAACTATTGACAAAGCATCTGAGGTACGATTATTATTAAATGAAAAATAAGATCAGATACAAGCTTTGCAACAACAATTGCAACAAGCTCATGCTAATAGTGAAGCACAGATGAAACTTGAAAAGTTACAGCAAGAGATTCAACAAATGCAAATTGGATATCAGAAAAGTTTGGCCGATAAAGAGAAACAAATACAGATTATCCGAGAAGAACACAAAGATGACCCCAAACTTCCAGAGTTTATTTCAGAATCTATTTCTTTAAACAATCAACTACTGCAACAACAAGATGTATTATGCCAGAAAATCTCGCAATGGAACTCTTTTTGTTTAGAAAGTGATAAAATCACTAATCATGTCGTAGAATTACGACATGATTATGATTTAACTAATGAAAGAGTTACTAATTATTTGGCATGGCAAAGGACAGAAGAAGGAAAAAGAGCTGGAGCACCAATTATTAACGACAGTCATAAAGAAATACTTTTCAATAATTGGGATGCACAGATCATAGAGGCAGAAAAAGCAGCAGAGGAAGCAGCTACAACAGCAGGCAATATTATTGATTGTGTAAATGAGAATTTGCACAAGGCCAATTTAATCTCAGAAACTACTCCGGGATATCTTCCACAGGCACAGAAATTGCAAACAGAATGGAAACAAAAGGCGGAAGAAAAAGAAAAATCAATTCAAGGATTGACAAGATTAAACTTGGATTCTTACTGGACATATCTAGTAAAACCACACAGTCAATGCAGCACTCTTAATTGCATCATTAATTCTGCTGAGAAGATCGCGCCTACACTTGCCGATTCTATCTTTTCAGGGCAGTTGAAATCTGAAGTCGGCCAACCACCTCTTCTCAAAACAATGCTGGATGCTTGCAAATTCAGAGATCAAATTCATAAGTAGTTAGTTAATAGTTTTCAATTTTAGATTTAGTTTTAAGTTTTACTGTATTTTTTCCTAGAAAAAGGACGGTCATTTAAACCGAATCCTAAATTTTTGTAATAAAATATATTTAGATTTAGTTAGTAGTATTTAAACCCTTCTCATGCATTTAGAGAAGGGTCCTGAAATTTTTCAAAAATTTATCCTCAGAACATGCACTTCTACACCCTCAGAGGAGGTTTTGATGAATGAATGGAACGCGATTTATTGATATCTGTGTCTAATATCTGTTACTGATGTTGCATTTCTGTACTCTTAATGGATGTTGGATTAGGAAGAGATAAATCATTATCGCTTCTAGCTCATGAGTAGAACCAGTTATAAATGGTACTTTTATCTCTTAAATGTTTCTGTTTCTATGTTAAAAGTGATATTTATGTTCAGTTATTTATATATTGATGTTTGAATACTTGAGTTATCATTTGGCATTTTTGTACGGTGATAGCTATTTATTTGTACTTGATGTATGAATAGCTTATTATGCAATATGTTTCTCACAACTATTTCATCTAACTTTTTATATGAAATGGTTTATCTTTATTGAATTCTTTTCTCATAATAATTGAATGATCTTTATTATCGATTGTTATCTGAAATAATTTTAGATCGCATAAATAGAAAGATTTACATCCCGGGTTAGTTTTAGAATTAGATATTTCTTAGAATATAGTCTGCATATGAATAGATTAGAAATAGATTAAAAGAATTTTATTTAGGAATTTTAGAAAATAAATATCAAATCTCAAACACACACACACATATTGGGAAACTGGTCCCATTATCCCCAGTTGGACCCACTACACCAAACGGAAAAGGAGCTGCTAACCAAGGTCTGGACCGGGTGGGTATCCCCCTTGTTGTAGACCCGATTTTCGAGGCTTCAACAATACCATAGTATATTTTCCGTAGCATTGACAAGATGGCTTACATTGTGCAAAAGAGGGATTACAATCAGAAAATGTAGAGCCTTTTTCATCATTCACTCATCAAGATGGTGGTCATGCATAAACTTTAGCATAAAAACATTCCATGCGATGCATTCATTGCAAATGAGGTTTTCACTACCTCACCTATTCATCATGACCAGTATATTCCTTCATCATCTCATCCTCCCGTATCCACTTCTCCATCACATCCCGCTACTCATACATCACCACCCACTCACATCCATTCACCTCATGTTGATCCTACCTCATCACCTTTCTACAACCCTTCACCATCACATCATGATACCAGAGAATCAAGCAGTGAAAGGGACATTGAGGCAGCTTGCACCAAATTGACTAATATTGAGCCATTTTCCTTGACATATCAGAGAGGCCACAAGCATGTGTTTGCTTCACTTGGAATCCTTCTTCATCAGCAAAACAGGTAGACAAGGGCAAGGAAAAGGCTAGAGAGGCTATCTTTGTTGAGCAGGACGACAAACATGAAACTGAGCAGGAGTTTCAGTTGATTGACCTTGATGATGAGGATGAGGTTAGAATCACCAATGCATTGATCAGAGGGAAGGATACCAATATTAGTGAGCTTCAAGCTAATATTGGTAGATCAAGGAATGTGATTGACTTTCTTGAGCTAAATACAAAGCAAACCATCAATGAGGTCAGGGCAATCAGAGCTCAGAGAGAGGCTAGAAAGGCTAAGCCCTTGCTGGATGAGACCTTGGGCAAATTTGATGACAATTATGATGAGGAATATTAGCTTCCTAGACAGAGACCGAGGACCATTGGACTGAAGAGGGATTTAGCTCGAGAAAGGCAGAAAGAGGCAGAATTGGCAGAGCAGCTTACTCCAAGTGAGTTGCTTGCCATAGAGATTGATGGTGACAGAGAGTCTTGGCTTGAGAGAGACAATTTTCATCTAGAGAGATTGTTAGAGAAATCCAATAAGGACACTGATATTCAGAGGAATATGGTGAAGCACTATGCCATGTGAAACAGGATTGCAAGGGCCAAGCTCAAACGTGCCCATGCAAAGATTCGGGCTTTGACTGAGTCAAAGGAGAAAGAGAAGTTGAATATTCTTGCTGAGGTTTCCCTCCAAGCCTCCAACCCTTGATCAGAAAGAAAATTCCAAAATTTGGCACTTTTGTGAAAATTTTGATTTTTGGGATAGTTTAGCATGCAGAAAATGTGCTAAACGTGGAGTACCACTGGCGCTGCGCTATTTTTTAGGGCACCCATATGCAAAATGGTTAGAATCCTCATTTTCCTAGTGATGATTACATCAACCTTAGAAAGTTTCATGAGATTTGGAGCAAAACTGGTCCCTCAAAAGGGTAAAAAACCATCAAAAAATCATGTTTCTGCCCTCTTTTTGACCCTGGCGCTACGCATTTACTAGTCTTGGGAGAACAGGTTTTTGACAGGGAAAATGGACACCATTTGAGAAAATGGAGGCATATTTTGAAACTAGACTCAGATATATTTCCAATTAGTTATCATGGAGCTCATTTGTACATCGGGAAGGCCTCCAAAATTTGGCTGCAAGTTAGGTCATTTTTACTATCATGGCGCTGCGCGTTTACCAAGGAATTGTCAATTTTCACTGTTTTTCGCATTTTTAACTTTTTGATTGGCTAAATGGGAAAATTACTTATGTAAATGGTCAATATAGATGTAAATATCTTTTTTTCACTTTTATCTAGGTTATATGCATTAGATAAGTCTACTAGGAGGTCAAATGAATTAGTTTCCTCTCATTTAGAGGCAAATTGTTGAGTTTTCCTAGTCTTCAGATTCTTGTTTGGGAGTAGGTGAAACAACTCCTCCTTCATGGATTAGACTCCCTGAGGCTAGAGAGAGTGGTTTTTAATTATATTTTATGTATTTTCTCAATCATTTGTTGAGATTGGACTCACTTGGAGCTTTGGCATCTAAAGAGACATTTTGTGTCAGTTTGTCTTGGACATTAATGAGAAATTTGTAGCTATTTCTATGGGATCCATGTGGTATGTAGTGTTTGACATAGTTTCTTATTTTTTATCATTTGTATGAATGTATTGTAGCTCATAAAACATTTTCATGTCTATTATATGCTTAATTTGAAGTTGAAAAGAAGAATTCATGATTCATGCTCTGTTTTGGGAAATTTAGTATAATTTGTTTTTTTTTTTTAGTTTAGGGAGAATTCATTTCAGATCCTCTTCCTAACTCCTCACCAATATATTCACATCACCGTAATCATCCTTTGAATTTCAAACCTTCCACCTACCTTGTCCCTCAGAACCCCTGCAAATTTTTACCTAATTTCCTTTCCCTAGCTGTTTGACTCTTCCTGATCCAGCAAACCCTATACAATCAAAATCAAAACCCCCTATACTCCTTAGCTAGCCTAAAATATTTTTCATCCATCCCTCTTGGATGTGATTCTATCAAGAGATCCCTCTCTGTCTTGGTAGGGCTAGATACCAAGTCTAAAGTTTGGTTTGAGGTTAACTCAGGATTTCCTTCTCAGCCTTGAGGTTCAATCCGAGTGATAACATTTTGGCAACTCCACTGGGGAAGAAAAGTACGATAAGATATTCCTTGGGAAAGAATGACAAAGATTTATATCTAATTGTTGATGGTGAAAAATATTTGGACGCATATGAAGGCTGAACTCTTCACTTGGCGACTCCAATTTGATGTAAAGACTCCACTGGAGGATCAACCTTGCCAACAGGAAAATGGAAGCATCTTACACAAAATTCAGGTATTCAAAGTGGAATTGTATTCAATATGTAATTTTATTTATTGTAAATTAATTCTTTTCTTTTCCTGAAACTATCGTGAAATTTTTCCGTAGTTTTTTGTATGATAAATATGATCAAAATCTTGATTCTACGCATTCGAAAAGTGTAAATACCGAGTTTTTCTTTGATCTTGGTCCATGTCATTTTTCTGAATCTTATGATGACCATCTTCAAACTGATGAGCCTAAAGAGATCAAGACTGATCCTACAACTTCTGTACAAACTCCTACACCTTGTAAAATTCCAGATCAATACAAACCACCCATCTTAACTCTTATACTCTATGATTTCCCTGAAAATCATTACCTCTATCTGCTGAGGTTTGATGGTGAATATGACAACATCACTACTGAGAGACATATGCATAATTTTGAGACTTTCCTAGACCTTTTTGAAGTTGATGAAGAGGATGTCAGTATCAGGCTATTTGCTCTTTCTTTGCAAGGCAGAGTCAAAAGTTGGTTCAAAAACTTGCCTACCACGAGTATCTCAGATTTCCCGTAGTTCATCAAATTTTTCCTCGACAGGTGGGTGCTAAAAAAAAACCCTCTCCTGATTCTAGAAGAGTATGCTTAGCTGAAAAGACAGTTAGGGGAGATTGTACAACAGTTTTCTACCAGATTCAATAGCCTATTATTCAATACCTATTGATATAAGACCCCCTCCTAGCTCAGCTATTTTACATTACCCGTATGCCTTTGATCTAAAAATGGAGTTTCAGCTGAGAGAAAGGAACCTTGCAACACTTGAAAAGATGCAGAACAGTGCAGTAGATGTAGAGGCTCATCTGATGATCAGAAGGGCAAAGCCAAAGGAAGAAGAGAAGAAGAACATTGCAGAGCACTTGCCATCTTCAGAGGTCAAGCTCGACATTTTGGTAAGTAAAATAGAGGAAATGATGAAAAATATCACCATGAGAGATGTATTTTCCATTCAATATCATCATGACCCACTTATCCCAGAAAAAGAAGAGATTTCAAACCCTAAATATTTTCCTGCTAATCCCAGCCACCATAGATCAGAAAATGGATTTGTGGATCAATTCAAGGAGAAATAATCTGATTATCTAATGTGTATGATTGGTGACATTACTTATATTGATGTTCTGCCAAAGTTTGATCAGTATGATGATGATTATGTTCTCCAAAAAAAATTTAATCTTGCAAAGTAATCAACAGTTGGTTTGTGGGAGGAAGTTCAGTTCCAACAACTCGAATATAGTGATCAGCCAATGCATATCTATGATGAGAGAGATGAGGAAAATTCTGAAAATTTTGAAATAAGTGAAGGATATTTGCCTTTATGTTTTGCTTCATTTCAATTTCTAAAAGATAATTTTTCCAAGATTAGAAATCAACAGTCTTTCAGTTTTGATTTTGAGGTCAAGATAGATAATGAACTTCTTGAGCGAGGACTTAATGAGAAACCTTCTCCTAAATTGGTTGAGGAAATCATTTGCAACATAGAATCCTCCTTAGCTCCAAATTTGCAGCCATCGAATGCCATTGAATGTCAAGTTGTAGATGAAGGCTTGGAAATTGAAACACATGATCAAATGATGCAAGATGATTCTGTACCATTGTGTTTTGAAGCATTTCAGTTTTTAAAGGAAACTTTTCATAATGTCTGTTAACACTAGAAAATCGTACAGCAGAATACAACATCAATTAATGTCAAGCCTAAGGATTTACAGGGAAAGAACACATTATGGAATCAAGAAGTATTTAAAATCTCTAAGGTTTTTAGAAAATCAGATTTGAACTAGTCATAAATGTTGAATTGCGTGCTTTATCCTGCGAGAAGAGCACCTTCTGCGTGCCTTTTTCCTGATAAGTACACATTCCTGGAAATAGCAAAAAGTTGCTTTCCAGGACCACACCCAACAAAGGACAGTTACTCCTTATGTGAAAGCCGCCTAAGGACAGCCACCAACACCTCCTTAGACACTATGTGAGCACACAAAGGAATATTTGAGCACACAATGGAATCATACCTCTCCCCTGGGTCACTATCCATCATGTACCAAGGGAGGGAAGGAGGATTTGAAAATTACCTATATAAAGCCACCAAGAGATGAAGAAAGGGTGATCACATTATTATGTTGGCCAAAGTTGCCTAAGCAACACCAGAAGTGTGTGACCTAGAGCTGGAGCTAAAGCGAACTCGATAGTTGGCCACCCAACATCCTAGTCCACCACAGCAGAGAGAGAGAGGGAGACTGCATCAGAGGCAGAGTTTGGAAGGCAAAATCCTTGCATCAAGACTTAGAGCCATTGCCTAAGGGCCCTTTGGAAAGTGGGTAAAATTTCTTCTCCATTTCAAATGTTTAATAAGAAGAGGCCATCAAGCCATCGTTTGCACTATTATCGTTTTGACTTTCTTTATAGCTTCTGTATATTTTTGTTTTAGTTTTTAGTTTAACTAGAGCATACTTTAGAATACTTTTTTTCATTAAATGTTATTATTTTGAGCTCCCCCACTTTCTACCTATTACCAATAGTTTAAAGAGTATACCACACTCCTTAAGCTGGTGCGATTTCGTACACCTGTGCAACTAATCCACCACAACAAGATTGGCGACTCCACTGACGTGTTCCAAGTTTATGTGGTTGTGCCATCTTTTGCAGGAGACACTTTGTCTATGATGGAGTGGAGCTGACAGTCCTCTGATCCATATTATAGTCCTTAAACTCACTGAAGTGATAGACTGAAGAAGGCAACACCTAATTTTTTTACTTGTGGGATTTTTGCACGCAATGTTTCCTCACAGAGGCGCATTGCGCGCGTTCAAGACTGACCTGCGGGTAGGAAGGCGCACCTGTCAGGGATTTTTGCACACAAATTACAGACTAAGATTTCTCTCCCTATATTCTGCATTTTTCTTCTTGTAAGTGTTTTTGGAAGCCCCTAATGTATCTTCCAGCACTTGTGTTGATACCCCACAGCTTCTGAGAACTCACTTTTTGCTGCTTTTTGTAGGCATAGAGTTAGTTTTCATTTAAGTTGGTTTTTTGCAAAAAAGTCTTCACATAATTTAAGTAAGGGGTGAATTAACCATTGCTTTCCAAAAAATTTATGTTTTTCCAAATTTTGGTATGCACACTTAGTTTAACTAGTCCAAGTAAGTGGCCCAAGACCACACATGCATAAGCTAGTGTAGAAATTGTTTAGCTTAAATTCATTTTTTGCATTTAGGAATTGCGGGACTAGGATTGAATCGCTGATTAGAGAAAGTAATATATTCTACCTTTGCACCATTTGGTGACCCTAGGAAAGCATATGAATGCTCTACATTTTCTATTCGCCATCTCCCTTTGGTTAAGTCACATAGATTAACTAGGAAGATTTGGAAGCGGCCCATTATCTGCAAATTCTTTCCATTTGAGCAAGGAACAATGTCACATAGTTTAACTAGGGGAATTTTGTAAAGGTTCACCAATATCCATATGTTCAAACTATGAGATTGTTCACCATACGCTCACACACACTCACCCACTAAGAAAATAAAGCCACCTAAAACTAACTTAAAAAAACTCATTAAATTCTCCCCACAGGGGCCACAAAAGAATTTATAGATTAAGTTAGGATCAAGGGGGTAGGAATCCAATAATCTGCCTTGATCACACTTCACATTGAAACATAGAATTTGTGTATTTAGGGAGCTATAGAATCCACCTATCAGCCCACAGAAAAGAAAACCCGAGTGCGGCAGAGACCCGATTTAGATGGGGTTAGGCTTAGGCGCAGTGCATGTGGTATTAGTTAGGGCTACCTGACCCAACTGATACTTGGTACTGTTATCTGACTACCAAGAAGCCCAAGACTCGAATGCTCACATGGGATGGTGGTTCTTAGTGGCCAAAAACTAGGGCATCCTTTACCCTATAGGTGACGGTGCAGGCAAGCTCCAGACCCTCTACCCTTACCTTGGTGGATTCTCTTCGGGTGACTAGTGGCGTCGCCAGCTCTTACGGGATGTTGTGCCAATACTCGCAAGAAATATTCTCAAGGCCCAGTTAATTTTGAGTTTGTGAGGACGTAACAGGTCTTTTAGGATTTTGAGTGTCACGCACAGACAAACAAAACCATTTTTTTCTTGATTGATCACATATATTAAGTTAAAGGGAAAATTCATTTCATTTTCGCTTTGTTTTATGTATGTGGCCATAAATTTGTCGTGATCATAGAATTGATCCCCTAAAAATTTTCCAAAACCTAACTTGGTCGACACTCAAACGGTCCCAACGGAACCTCATCGGTCCAGGCATTTTTTTGACCTCCCCCCATTTCTGGGAGGGGTTCCGATATTTCGTCGTTTAGGCGTCAAAGATGGAACATTGCCACCATCATTGGTTCATCCTTTATTGGAGCAACCTTATTTGGGAACCCTATTCAGTCTCCCAAGGCCACACTGCACACCACTCCACCCTCATCCTCTAGAGAGCATAAGAGCGCATCCCATACAGGAAGCTAGCTGAATTCACAATAGGGTACGTCACAGACCAACCCTCGTTCTAACCAGAACTTCATGTATTCACATGTTTCCATGGAAAAAACCTCCCAGTCACCCTTCTTAGCCGCGTTGAATCTACTCGATTTAAAAAAGCTCACAAATGACCCCATCGCACATGAACCCAATTGGCCTCCCATGCCCACGAAGCTCCCTTCAGAAATACCAAAATTCAAAGGTAAGAAAGCAGAATACCCAGGTAATCATGTAATGACCTTTCACCTGTGGTGCTCATCGAATAGCATCATTGATGATACAATTCGGTTGAGGCTATTTCAACGCACTCTTATGGGAGTAGCCGTGAAATGGTACGTGGAGCAACCACCTACTTCACATGGAACCTTTAGCGCCCTCACTACCATGTTCCTCACATACTTTCAGTTGCCCATTCACCACGATTCAGGAATGGAATTACTGACTCATTTCAGACAATCCCCCTCCATCCATATCTCAAAACATCTCCATGAATGGAGGCGGCTTTGCAGTTTGGGCAAAGCTAAACTCGACGACTAAGTCCTTTTAGATTTATTCTTGAAAACTCTGATGGTGGATATTTCAAAGGATGTGGTGCAACACAACCCCACATTCGAATAGGACACAATTAGTAAATACCAGTAGCATGAATTGATCTATATGCAGTCAGGATAAATCTACAATATCCTGCCTAAAGCCCCGCGCTTGCAAACTTATCAATAATTTCCAAGCGTGTCTAACTCTACAGACGGACTAATTGGGTCAATGACCCAAGGGTACCTAGGTAGCAGTAGTCAAAATCCTGGTTACACACATAGCTCTACCCAGAATATGTCTCAACCCGGATTTCAAATTCATAATATGACGCAGCAAAATTTGACTAATAGGGCACAAGCGTATCACCAAGGAGGACCTTATCTCTGGCTGAGGGGACCCAATACACAGGAAGAAACACTAGTGTAAGAGCTCCCCCCCAACGGCCAGGTGCAAACATGGGACGACATTATGCTCAGTCCCAAATACATGACCCACCTACACAAACCAATGCATAGGTGAACTTTGTGCAGTCATCCCAAAATCAACCACACCAGTATGATCATTAGAAATACCCTCCTAACGTGGTTAAGAAAAAGACAAAAACAAGCCCAAAGGGAACCCTGGACAGGGGGGCAGCAACCAACAGTTCCCACCGCGATCCCAGGCTGGAGGTAACTCCAACCGGAACCAGAACCAGGAGCCAAGCAATGCCCAAAGGCAAGGCAAAAGGCCACCTCTACGAACAAACCATTCTTGTTCAATATGTGGTGAGTACGGGCACTATACTCACCACTGTCCTGAACTCCCTGATATTAAAAAGCTACAGAGTAACTGAGGACAAGGAGGGTCTTCCCAGCAAACTGCGGTGATGCAAGAACCTTTCCCCCATCAAGGGATGGTCAGCACTCAACAGCAAAACCCAGACGATTCCAGGAAAAACAACCATGAGATCTACATGACTGGGGAGAAATGTTTTTCCAAACTTGAAATCGCAGCTATGACACCCCACCAAACACTAATACATCAGGGGCTAGTACTAGCATGCCGAATGCACCTTTGGCTATTCCAAATATTCCTATGGAACTATTGCCAAAAATGGTAAAAGGGCCTAGTAAGCGAGCAGGGAACTACTCCAAAGTGGTCCATAATTATAGCATCGTGGATGATTTAGCTCAATCACCTGCTACTATGTCTGCATTGGAAGTACTGCAGTCATGCCCAAAGCAACAGAAATCCCTACTTTTTGCTTTAGGTGCTATTGACCCCGCTAATACGCACATGATGGATTTTGACTTAGACAAAGCCACTCCTAGGCTTCCCTCCATGGTTTCCTTCTAGATACCAGTATCGGTACATAATATCACTATTCACCGATGTGTCATAGACAAGGGTGCATCCACATGCATCATGTCCAAAAATGTGTGGCAGAAGTTAGGATCCCCCAAACTCAAACCTTCTGTCATCACGCTCAGAGCATACGAAGATCGTCCATCAACTCCCGTCGGCCTCTACCAAAATGTACCGGTCTGCTTAGCTAGCAAGACAGTCCACATAGACATTGAAGTATTAGATGCTCTTTTGGATTACAACATAATATTCGAGCAGAGTTACATGTACGCCATGTCAGCCATAGAATCCTCCGTCTTCCACATCTTGATGTCTCCCCATGAGGATCGAATCATTATGGTAGACCAGATGACGCATAGTGAAAAGCGTCCCCTAACCAACACGGATGTAATTCTACCCTACATAGATACAACCGTAGATGGTATTTCATGGTACCAAGAATACGGACCTGGCCAATTCAAACTGTCGTCTGTCCTAGGGTCATTCCTAGGAGATCCTCCCATTATCCCTGAGGTATCGCCCGATGCCACAGGGGCCCCGGTGTGCATGATGTCCACATCAAGCACCAAGGTTATTCAAGACACTGACTCAAGCAGTAATGACACCAAGGCATCGGCTACAACAACCTCTCTAGCCTACGCCACCTCTTAAACCCCTTTCCTCTACCCTCTAGCTAGCTTCGTCTCCCAGCAGGTTTTGGAAACACTGGGGTTACCCAACATATTTTTGGTATTCCCAGTTTGGTACCTCATTTTCCCTTCCGAAACAAGAGCCACCAACGTTACTTCCATAGGGTTAAAGCCCCTCAATCCTGAGGAGCCCCAACCTACCCAAGAAATGGTCGAGACCGCCCCTGCAAAGGAGGTTCCCATTGCGAAATCGGTTATCACAGCCAAGAAAACCACAAAGAGAGGAAAGAAAACAATGACCCCCACCATGCAAAGGGATTCATCAGCTCGCACTATATGTGATGTCATAGGACACCCTACCCACATGTGTCTGAAGTTGGACGAGTTAAAACCACTCCTTGGTTCTAAAGAGGACATCTCAATTTTGTGTTCCCGCAAAAATGAACCTACCACAAAAAGTAAAGGCAAACCGCTGCATACCAATCATGCATGTGCTCTCTGTGACACCTATGGGCATTATACCCACCATTGTCTAGAAATACCACGATATAGGGATACCTTACACACGATCGAGCGATCCTATCAAGAGGATCCCTCCCTCTAGTCTATCAATGATGAGCCATGTACCATCCTATACTTACAAGAGGAGCATAGATTTGTAGAACGACCCCCAATAATGCCCATTATACATTGTACGTTATGTGATGAACATGGCCACTACCTCAAAGAGTGCGCTGCATTGGAGCTCATTCACAGATGGTATCCCATCGAAAGGGTTTACCACGTAGGGCTACGGGAAGCGCAATTTGCATGCCCATTATGCACCGACAATCACCTTTTGGAGGATTGTCACTACATGCCTCGCTTCCAGCTAGCCCTTGCTAGCCTTCGCTTCGCCATAGTTTTCCTCTCCTAGGAAGATGAAATGGATGCGGAGTCCATAGGCAGCTCAATGACCCAAGATGATAAGATAAGAAGATCCATCATGTTCTTGTCAGCCGAATATGGCCTAGTAGGGAACCCCTAGTTACCCCCAGCAGCACTTTGCAGCAATAGCCAGTGTGTACATTGTGCAAAAAGGCAGACCATATAGTCGTCCATTGCCCTGATTTAGTAGCGTTGCGTCGTTGGTTCCCCACCTGGCCTCAGACCAAGCACGATGGGACCCCCATATCACAGATATTTTTCCTGATATGTAATCATTATGATCGAAATTGTACTTATGCCTCGCAAATTCGTCCCACTATCGACATGATTAATGCCATAGAAAAGAGACAAGACGATCTCCAGGAATGGAATAAAAGATACATCGTCGGCTCAACGTCCCTACTACCGCAATTATGTGTCAAGCCTGATAAGACTACACACCAACCACATGTACCCCAGGTAAAGCCTAGGATAACATGCGGCCTATGTGATCTGAACAATCACCGAGTCAACCAATGTAGAGAACTCAAGCCCCTAGAAAACAGTCTCTGCATAGTCTCTTCTCTCCCTCAGAAACTTCTCTCCAATCAAGAGAAGATCACATGCACTTATTGCCAAATTTTCTCACACTTTCATCATACGTTTAAGTGTGCACATCTCCCCAATCTGAGAGCAGCTCAAGCGGTGTTAAGTCCACCATCCACCAAAGAGGAAGACAAGTCCAAACCAACGATGTGGAAATGGAAGTATAAGATGAACTTTTCTACGACCGACCCTTTTTGAGTGTTCACATCAGGGACAACGAGTAGCGTAAAATCTCACACTATCTACTTTGTCAGCACTGTGATACTGTGCATAATTTGCATTGGTCACGATCATGCGCTAGAGGTATGCTTGATACTAAAAGCATTCAGGCAACTCTGTGATAAAACAAATTCCACCTATCGGAAATTGACTATCCTAGTGGGAGACCTGACTTTACGCTCATACAGGACTCCATTATTGAGATCCTTCCCCCCCGCATGCTAGTGACATAATTCACCACATATGACTTGTATTATTGCACGCCCAAGATAGGATTCCAACTGCCCCCTTGTCCCAGGATTTCCACTTTATTCCTATCAAAAAATACCAACGTACCTTACGCTTTTGCATTGATTTCCGCAAGATCCCAAACCTACACACGCCATCGAACTCCTTGATGACACCTGGCCTCTAGAACAACGCCTAGTACAACTAGAGCTAGTTGAAAAAAGTTGGTGATAATCGCTGCAACACAATGAGGCCCATAAGAAAAGGGTGAAAGCATCGTTCGACCGCCACATCACCCCTCACTCATTTACTGAGGGAGAGTTAGTCCTTCGCTATGATGTCGCAAAAGAGGCCTTAAGGCCAGGAAAGTTTGAAACCTTGTGGAAAGGACCCTATATCATCAAACATTGCCTTCGACAGGGGGCATACATCTTGATGGAACTAGATGGGACCTACCTCACTAACCCCATCAACAGCCTTTACCTCAAGAAGTTCTACCCATAAGGGCCCCAGCAACCCTTGTCCCCTAGAGTTACAGTACACAAAAACCCAAACACCAAAATATTTTTGACCCAAAGACTTATGTAAATAATGCACTCAAATTGCCACCATGGATCACCAACTTGAACCCTATTTCAAATTTACTGATGGAGCATCGCGATGGTCTCAAAACTTAGTCGCAGCCACCTAGGTCATCTGTCACCCTGACCGATCACCACTATATTCAAACGACATGTGCATCAGATCAACAACAAACAATCAGGCAGAATATGATGTTATCATCAAACTTATGTGCGAGGCCCTCCATCAGGGCATCTGCCATATGCATATCTACCTCAATTCCTAGTTATTCATATCGCAGTTAAAGCGAACATTTGAGACCAGAGACACATACTTGTTGTTGTTCCTTAAGAAACAATTTCTTGCTGTGTAAAGAAATCCATGCTCAAGACATTAAAGATTATGTCACTAACAAAAGTATATCTGTCCCTGTTCTATAAATCTTCAAACATTAATTATATAATCTTCAAATATTAAACCCATGGAAGGTTCTGCAATGCCATATTCTCCTCATGCTGAAATGAAAGGATGGAAGAAACAAGAAAGAAAGGATTTCAATTTGATATGCTACTTGAAACAGAATCTATCCGTGTAACATCCTGAAGGAATGAGTAATGATAACATTAAAATAGAGGAGTGCCCATTAAGTTTTATTTAACTCTTAAATACACATGTATCTAGAGACCTGCAGCTCAAATTACTCTATTTTACTGACAGATATGGAAAACATAATGAAAACTGAGAAACTATTCAGCATAAATAGAATGAAGGAAACTTGCAAAAACTTTTCATTAATTCAGTATTCTTCAGTACAAAATTTTAGCTTCAAGTTCCAAAACTCGGAACCTTCCTTTTCCTTGCAATTGTCTTTAAATACAGTAACACATAACAGTTTCCAGTAATGAAACTAATTCTAACAGCTTTAACTGATTTTAACTGCTTAACCTAACTACTACTATGGAGACATGTGCCTCAAATAAGTCTTATTACATTTGCATAATTTCATTAAGAACATAAATAAAATTTGAAAATTTCTAATCAATGTGAACGGGTGCTTTTGAGATAGTTGCTGTCTCAACGAATCCTTGTGAATGAGCGGCTACTTGTGGCTGAACAGCTGGAGTCCCCTTTGCTGTGTCTATGGAAAATGTCTTGCACTTCTTCCAAAGTTCACTCTGAGTTGTTGGAGAATTCTTGTAACTAAGATACTCTAGTCTAAATGCAACATCCTGACTGTGAGTAAGCTTTTCTGAGAAGAGTGTTTTTACCATCCATAGAAAATTAAAATGTCTCTATAGAAAGTTAAACACTGTTTCTCCCCTTAAAATTTGTGTGTTTTCATGCCTTCTATCCGCCTTACTTTTTGCCAGTGTTACGAGTCTTCATAAAATTTCCATGTTAACATAGTTCCCTTTTCTGTCCAGCACAAAGGTAACCCTACTTTGGTTAATTTATCAAAAGATATGTCGAACTTCTTCACCGTCTCTTTAATTCCCAGCAGTCTTTTCTCTACAATTGTCCAAAGATCACTTTTAATTATCATTTTGTTAACTTCCTCAGCATAAAAATATCTATCTTGAATTTCCATATCTTCTAGTTCTTCGTCTGATTTAGAATTGATAAAATTTATGAAATTCTTGGCCCAATTTTCTCTTTTAAGGGTTGTCTGCTTCTCATATAATATCTCCTCCTCATGCTCTGTGATAAGACTTTTCTCCCTGGCAACTATTTTTAAAGAATCCCAATTGGATTTCATTTCAGATATAATTTCGCCCCAAATAATATCTTTAGCTCTTAAGAGTGAGATATTGCCTCTTAGCTTTTCCTTGAGCTCCTTAATTTCATTTTCAGCTTTTTGTAGTTTCTTCTTGTTATCACTTGCCTTTTCTTCCCATGCTCGTGTCATTTTAGTAACTGTTTCTAATTCTGACTGAACCTGCTTACGGTCTCGTTCCGCCATCTTCAATTCTGTGCTAAGCTGTACAATTTGTGTTTGAGGATCAGAATCAGCATCACCTGTAGGAACAAAAAAAGTGCAAGTATGATTTTCAATATGATTCTGTAATGATATAGCAGTTTGCTTCACTTTGGACAACTCTTCATCTTTCCGTAACAGTTGTAGGCACAGTTCTTATTTTTCTTTCTCTATCTCAGCTACTTCTGCAGCCATTGAGTGTTCTGCAGCTGGTAATTTTAACTTTCTCCTTAGTGAAGATATCTCTATTTCTGCACTTTCCAGGAGCTTTTGAACTGCAGCTCTGTCATTAGGACCAACACCAATTTTCATAATGATCTTCTTCAATTCTTCATTTTGGATTGACAATGCCCTTGAATTAGCTTTCTCCAGTTTGCATTGTTTAATCACTTTTGCAAGCATTTTTTCAACCTTAACTGCTGTGGCATTAGTCTTGCTTAAATCATTTACAATTAGCTGCTCGGTCTGCATATGAAGATTTATTTTATCCCACAATGGGATATTTTTAACATCCATAGTTATGTTAACCTCATTAAAGCTGCTCGAAGATCCAAGGGACATTCCCGTTGGATGTGACAGAGCCATCCTAAATTGATCTTTTTCAAGGTCCATTACAGTCAATAATCTGGTATGATCAGCAGCTATGTGATGTTCTGCTTGCATTCCTACATTGGCTTTTATCCTCTGGTTCTTTTCTTCAATTTGTGTAAATATCTGTTTTACTGAAGGCATATTTTCTGAATAAAGTTCATGTCCTCTGGGAGAAGAAGGGACATTTTTTTCTTCATTGACATGGAGAGTAAAGCCAGGTGAGTTGGAAGAATGATCTTCTGCTAATTTGCTTCTCTTTTCCTCTCTGGGCTCCTCATCATCTATTTCAACAATATTTTCTCTACCTCTTTTGCTTGTCTTTTCCATAATAGCAGGCGTTTGAATGCTGGTTTTTGATGTACTTGCTTCACCTGAATTTGCCAGCTTCTCCTGTTCAAGTCTGCTCTCATGGGAAAACACAGCGTATCCATTTTCAATCCTTCTTTGAGAAAATATTGCATACGAATCATAAGGCCATCTTTCTCCTAACAGCAACCGTGTCTCTTCCAACATTTTAGAAACTTCAACAACAGCTTGTCTCGCATTAACCACAAAAGGCCCCACACTCATAGGCAATTTATACATAACACCCTTCTTTATGGGAAGAAAGTGTACCTGGTCCACATTAAGGCTCTGTATTATAAATTTCAAAGCGAAAAGCCGCATGGATACAAAAGTTGGGAGCCTATAGGGCTCAATGCTTGCTCCATACAACCTTATCTCTGAATAATCTTCAAATACATACCAATCTCCAAATCTGCAATTAGGTCCTAGCTGTAGGAACTCCCGAGCTTTTGGTAAGAAGCATGGAGGAAGAACTCCATTCAAGATTTTATAAGCAATAGTCATGAAATGGCTAGCAAACTCAAACAATCCTGTTTCATTTTCTTCTTTTCTTATCATGTCGGTCCAGAACAAAACTGATTGTTTTTGTTTATTAATATCAACTATATTCAATCCCAAGCTCATAAATTCTTCGACATTCTGATATAAAAACAAGTGAACAATCAATGACGGGAATCTGAAAAAACCTGTGAGAGGAAAAGCCATCAATTGAGAATTTACGATTTCCTGCCAGAAAGATGGAATGTCGAGGACCACCCCTGGTTTCATCATCAGCGCGAACATTCCCAAGACTGATTTATCAACTGTCTGGTCATTGTCCTTGCCCAAAATCTCCGCAATGCAACTCAGAACTAGTCTATACTCAACATTGAATGTTTCCAGGCTAAATTCTTCTCCTTCTAACTGAGCCTCTTTTGAATTTGGTTTCAAGTATGACACGCTCAAACTGAATTCTTCATTTGAAAGGTATTCAAAGTAACGAGCCAATGAATCTTCGGAAAATTGCAATGCTGACTCATTTTCGGGAAAACACAACTATTGGCGGATCAGTTGCGTTGACACCTGCAGAACGTTTTCTCCCTACGAATTGATTATGAAACATTTACCAGGGTACATTGATGATACAAGCCATGAGATGAACTCAGGAAACAAGTGGGTTTTTGGAATACAAGCAGACAAGACACCAGAACTCTTCATGGCGGAAAATACTGGGGATTTATCAGTGTTTAGGGTCACTTGGTAATGCAGCAAGGGATGATTGACGGATGACAGGGTATCGTGAATGTCCTTTTTACTATCCATGAGAGAATTGAAGCTTGATGAACAGGACAGAGAAGCTCATTTTTCCATGGCTGACAGACAATGAAAACAATACGGGGGTATTGGGTAATGAAAAGGTGGCAGGAGCACGACTCAAAGGGAAAAATAACCACAACCAAACGAGAATGGGATAAAGAACAATTTAACAGTTAATAAAATTCATAATAAATGCCGAAATGACGTCACTACAGGGGGTCCGGGAGTACGGCGAAAAACTTTGACCTATACCCCCTGTAATGAATCTCAGCCATTGATCACGGCTCGCCCAAGATTTTGACCAGTCAACTACGGGGGGTCTGATTTTGATAATTAACGAGCTATTTTCCCCACCGTAATAACTAATCCGGAACCACTCTCCCACGATCACCACTTCCGCTCGGGAAGTTGCTTGAACTTTAAGCTCAAAACAAAACATATACTTCAATAAAGTTTAATAATCATCGAGCTTTGAAACGCTTCTTTTTATGAGATAGTATAAAAAACCTTATACTATCACATGTTTTTCTGATTTTCTAATTTTTTTGTATTTTTGATACTCAAAATAAAAATTGAAAAGGATATGTGGATATGATCCACAACATCTAGCTCCACCTGGGGATAGTGTTTTTGCCACGAAACACTAAGAACTTGCAGATTAGTGCCTTCACTTCGAGCATGGAGTCACGTATTGCTTGGTGGAAAATGTACAATGATCACACCGGATATATACAATGATGGTGAAACAGCTTCTTTAGTGCCGGAAGTAATGCTTTAGATATTGCCCATTCACAGGCATACCTAATACTTCTCCTTCAATATTTTCCAGCATGAAAGTGTTATTCATCCTGACTTCATTGATTTTGAATGGACCATACCACAAAGGATCAAATTTGCCATGTTTCCCTTTGTCCTCCCTTCGGGTATCCCATCTCAATACCAGGTCTCCCTTCTGAAACATGATTTCTTTGGCCTTCCTGTCAAATATTGTCTTCATTTTCTGCTGATAAGAAAGAAAATTCTCCCGAACTTTATCTCTGTTTTCACTTAGTTCTATTACATTATTCATTCTCCTAATCATGGCATTAGGTTCTGCTTGAGCATCTTGAAGGAAGGAAATCACAGGCTTCACCAACTGGGTGGGAAAAAATGCCTGAGTACCATATACTAATTCGTAAGGTGACTTACCAGTGGATCTTCTAGCAGTCATCCTTGTTGCCCATAGCGCAAACACTAGCTTTGAATCCGAATTCTTTTGATTTTCATTTATTGTCTTCTTCAGGATTCTTACCAATGTTTTGTTAGAAGATTCTTCCAAGCCGTTCCCCTGTGGATGATAAGCTGTAGAATGAGACAATATTACATTGTAAGTCTGACAGAAATTAATGAACCTTAGTGAGCTGAAAACTTGGGCATTATCTGTCACAATCTTTACTGGACATCCAAACCTGCTAAAGATATTTTCTTCTAAAAATTTCATAACAACCAAATCATTTTCCTTCCTGGTGGGGATTGCCTCCATCCACTTTGTAAAATAATCCGTAGCAATAAGGATCCACTTAAATTTCCCACTGGATGGTGGATTGATTTCCCCAATGAAATCCAATCCCCATTGTCTGAAAGGTTCTTCAACAAAAACAGGGAGAAGAGGTAATGGAGCTAGTTTTTTCTTTTCTGCAAATACCTGGAATTTTTGACAACTTTTGACTACTTTATAAACATCAGCAAACACAGATGGCCAATAGAAACCTGATTTAAATATCTTATGAGCAGTTACCTTCCAGCTGTAATGGCCTCCGCACAGGTATTCATGATATTCTTTGATTACTTCTGAAACTTCTTCCTCTGTCAAACATAACAACAACACACCAGCAGGGTCCTTCCAATACAATTTTGCTTCAATTATGACATAAGGCTGAGCCTTAAGTTTTAAAGCCCTGTATTTAGTTCTATTAATTGAAGGGGGACAAGAAAGAAAGCACAAACAATTAACAATATCCTTATACCAATCTGAGTAGAGAAATTTATACTTAATTGCTATATTTGACTGATTATCACCTGTTTCTCCATCGACTTCATCCACAGGGGCCAACAAATTAATTCCCAATGCTTGGAAATTTGACTCTGTCAATAATTTGGCCAATCCCAATCCTTTGACCAGTTTGGTTGGTTTTACATCCAGGTCATATTTCTGGATTTTAGCAATCCATTTTCCTCTTTTTCCTTCCACATCGCTCTGTACTAGGACATCCTTTATAGCTGAATTGGGAACATATGCTAAGATTTGAGAATGAATAATATAAGTTCTGAAAGCTTTCAATGCTTTCACCAGAGCGTAAACTTGTTTCTCCAATATATTATATTTCAATTCTGCATCTCGGAGAAATTTACTAAAATATGCTACAGGCTGTTCGTGCTTTTCTTCATTTCTCTGTAATAACACAGCTGCAATCGTCGAGGGAGATGCAAAGGAGAAAATTTGAAATGGCTTCAAATAATCCGGACTAATGAGAACAGGCGCTTCCTTTAAAGCTTCTTTAATCCTTTGGAAATATTCTCGCGCCTCTTTTTCCCACTTCACTTCGGCATCCTTTTTCAACATGTCCGTTATCTTTTTGACGATTTCTGCGTAATTTGGAACGAATCTTCTTAGAAAATTAATTTTTCCAAGAAATCTCTGAATATCTTTTTTGCTTCGGGGCAGTGGAATGGACTGTATTGCTTCAACCCTCGCTGGATCTATTTTCATACCTTGTTTTGAAACAATATGACCCAACAGTTTACCTTCTTCCAGGGCAAACAGAGATTTTTTAGGATTCAACGATAACCCATACTTTCTACACTTCAGGAAAGCTTTCTGCAAATGCTGCAAGTGTTCTTCATCAGAATTTGAAAAAATTGTGACATCATCCAAATAAATAACTACAAACTGATCTCCAACAAATGCAATATCCATCGCTCTTTGGAATGTAGCTCCTGCATTCATTAGTCCAAAAGGCATCCTAGCATACATGAATGTTCCCCATGGTGTAGTGAAAGCAGTTTTCTTCTGATTTTCTTTCTCCACAGCCACCTGGTTATACCTTGAAAAGCCATCCACCATAGATAATCTATAAGCTCCAGTCACCTTCTGTAAAACAAAATCCATCTTCGACAAAGGGTAATTATCTTTCAATGAAGCCCTATTCAAATTTCTAAAATCTACACACAGCCTTATCTCTCCGTTTTTCTTTCGGACTGGTACAAGATTGGAAACCCAATCTGAATATCTAAGCGGAACAATTATTTTTGCCTACAACAATTTCTTTACCTCCTTTTCGATCGAAGCCAACAACAATGGATTGATTTTCCGGAGCTTCTGTTTATGCGGCTTGACTCCATCCTTCAGTGGGATTTTATGCTGTATGATACTCTTATCATATGTCTTCAAATCATCATAAGACCAAGCAAATACATCTTGGAATTGTTTGAAAAAATCTACATACCTTTCTTTGTAGTCCTTCGAGACCCCTTTGAACAATTTGATCATTTTAGGCTCCTGTTGAGTACCTAAATTGCAATCTTCCACCTTCTCATCTTGGTTTGCTTTCTTCTGATTTACTGCAACATCGTTTGCATCAAACAGTCTTTCAAGAGGCACTAAGCCTCTTGGCAAAGCATTGTCTTTCAACCGAATGATTTCCTGACCACCAATCTTCTTTTTAAGAGTCTTACCAGCCAATTCATCTTCACCAGTTTCCAAATCAATATGATGATCTTCAAAATCTTCAATCATCAACAGAAACTGCTTAATCTGTTCATCGTCCTCAAAGACCTGCCAGTGTTTAATATTGTCAGGAATTGAAGGTCTATGTCTCATCTCAATTTCATACCTTAGTCTCGGACTGATCGGAGGCTTGAATGTACTTGCTACAACCTCCAAATAATCAACCATTCTATTTTCTTCCCTTGGAACAAACTGTAATTTGAAGGCTTCAAAGTAATTTTCGATCAGATCCCAGACCTCATTCCGATATGCTCCTAACCTGGGATGTTTAGTTTGACATAAATTCTTGATCTGTCTTATAATTAATTCTAAATCCCTAAACACAGTCATAGACTGAATTCCCATTTTCTTAGCTGTCTACAAACTAATGATTAATGCTTCATATTCTGCAACATTATTAGTGGATTCAAACTCCAATTTGAAAGAAAAAGGCACAACGTTTCCTTCAGGAGAAACAAAAATGAAACCAGCTCCAGTGCCTTCTTTGGAAAACGCACCATCAAAATAACACTTCCATAGCTTGTTCGAATGCAGCTCCTTATGTACAATTTCTGAAGGAAGCTTCCCTTGCGATTCTTCAGCAAATTCTGCATCTTCATGCAGCATGAAACAAGAGAGGTCGTCTTTCTCTTGGCTATAAATTGGTGAATTACCTGCATCTTTCTTAGTGGCAGTTTTTTGAAACCTAGTTTCTCTATACAACCTTCTTTATTCCCCATTGAAAACAGGAATGATAGCATATGTGAAATCAAGCTTCAAAACTCCTCCTAGCTTTGCTCCCCACGACCTAGATAATAGCATACCAAATCTAGCTGGAATATCAGCCACTACCACATCCATCATAATGCTCTTGGCTGGAATTTGAGCCAAAGACACAACCATATCCTTAATAATACCCACACACTTCACCCTCTTTGAATCAAAAGAATAAAGATCCTAGTATGGCTTAGTGATTTGCAGATTCAATTCTTTCATCACACACAGTGGCATCAGATTGTGGGACGCACCAGAATCTAGCATGCAGTTATGTAGAAAAAAATCATGTAACAGAATTGATATATAAAAAGGAGGGACAGATGAATCTACCTCTTCAACATGAGGTCCAAATGTAACCACTGGTTTCTCTTCCTGCAGATTTACTATATCACCTACTTCATCAGACTGAGATAAATTGATAAACTCGGCAATCTCTTTCTTATAGCCAGGTGTTTTCATTAACTCAAGAAGAGGTACTTGAATCTTCACTTTCTCTAACTCTTTCGACAAACTGAAAGTTTGATTTGATTTTGTCAACTTTTCAGGTTCTTCTTGATCTTTCTTGGAATTTGAGTTTTGATTAGAAACAGTAACCACTTTCTCCAAAATATTAGAATCTCTAACTTTTGTTTGAGAAGCTTCTGCTTGCTTCTTTTCCTTCTCTTTTTCTTCGTTCATGGGCTTTTTCCCCTTATCTATTTTCTTAGTTTGATCTTTCTAGAATGGAGTCGCCATTGGAGCAGGTGCTGCTTCTGATTCTTTTTCTTCAATGTCTTGAGTCCTTAGTCTCTTCTTTGACCTCAAATCGTACTTTTTATGCAACTCAGATTGCATGAAGTCTGTGAACTGTCTGCAGTAATCATCCATCTCTTCTTGATCAAATGAAAGATCATTTTCTTCCACTTCTTCTTCTTCAGCTTCTTCTTCTGTTTCATCGTCTTCCATATACACAGCAGAAATTCGAGCATCATCCTCTCTCTCATCATCATCATCTGCTGAACGGGACGGGGCTGCCTCTATGTACAAAGGTGCTTGCACCTAATCTTGATCTTTTTTTTCTCTTTGTAGAATCTGCAGGGGCTGTTTTTTAAATTGGGGATTAAAAACCCCTCTATTCTGTCTTGCAGGCTTACTATCTATTTCCAACTTTACCAATTTATTTGATAGATTTTTTATGACCTTAGTCATGTCATCAATTCTCTGATCTTGAGCTGAGGCTTCTTCTTTAGCCTTTCCTTTATCTAAAACTTTACCAGCAGCGGGCATATTAGCCTCAATCTCCAGAGCATCAGTTTGAATCTGCTCCAACGTAGGGGACCTTCTTTCCCTCAATGTGAAACTGAATTCTGGTTCAACTGCACCAGCAAAAACGACCCTAGCTCCAATAGGAGGAGGCTTCATCTCTGCAGGAAAACTATTATACAATTTGTTAAATCTCTTCACAAAATCACTCATATTTTCATCAGATTTCTTCTTGATTGCATTAAATTCTGTCAGAGAATAGTCGTGGTCCCTCTTTTCGCCCCACCTTTCAATGAAACGTCTTTCTAGGGCATCCCAATCATTAATGGAACCATTAGGTAATCCTTTGAACCATTTCCTTGCCTCTCCACTTAGAGACTGAACAAAGAGTCTCATAACAACATCTAAATGTTCAACATTTAAATTCTCTGCAAATGTGCAAAACAGGGGCAAGTGTTGTTCTGCGATTATTTCATCTTCACCAGTAAATCTAGGGAGCAACTTGAGGTACTCCTGAGGCATATCATGCAATGGTTGGGCTAGATTTAATGGTGCATATCTATTCATCAAGAAAGCAGGGGCTGCAGGGACTGCCATATTTACGCCCGGGTTAACTGCTCCTTGAGCGGGGGTAAAATGAATACCAGTTGTAGGTAGGGATGAATGAGGTGAAACAACTGATATAGGAGTTGGAGTATGAACGATTGCAGAAGAGCTGGAAGCTATATGGGGCTGAGTTTCTATAAAAGGAAAAGACACAAACTCCAAAGATTGCTCTTCTAATGTGGGTTCTTGAAAACAAACGGGTGATGGTGATAATTCTTCTTCCGAGAAAATGAGTTTCTTGGAAGCTTTCTTGGATGAGAAAATGTGTGAACTACTGCCTGGTGCGAGCAGTGTAGTTTCAGGTGTATCTAATATTTTTGGTTTCTGGCCCTTCTTTGAAACAAGCTTCTCAGGATCATACAAAACAGGAACTTTTTGCTGAGAGGTATCTGACCTCGTGTGAGGTTTCTTGGGAGCCAGAGCTATTTTCAAACAAACACAACGTACTATGTCCTCCTCTCTGAACAACCAGAGGAAATGTAAAACAAAACCCAGGGAAAATCTTTGAATCTTCGGTCCCCGGCAATGGCGCCAATTTATGTTGTTCCTTGAGAAACAATTTCTTGCTGTGTAAAGAAATCCGTGCTCAAGACATTAAAGATTATGTCACAAAAAAAAGTATATCTGTCCCTGTTCTATAAACCTTCAAACATTAATTATATAATCTTCAAATATTAAACCCATGGAAGGTTCTGCAATGCCATATTCTCCTCATGCTGAAATGAAAGGATGGAAGAAACAAGAAAGAAAGGATTTCAATTTGATATGCTGCTTGAAACAGAATCTATCAGTGTAACATCCTAAAGGAATGAGTAATGATAACGTTAAAATAGAGGAGCGCCCATTAAGGTTTATTTAACTCTTAAATACACATGTATCTAGAGACTTGCAACTCAAATTACTCTATTTTACTCACAGATATGGAAAACATAATGAAAACTGAGAAACTATTCAGCATAAACAGAATGAAGGAAACTTGAAAAAAATTTTCATTAATTCAGTATTCTTCAGTACAAAATTTTAGCTTCAAGTTCCAAAACTCGAAACCTTCCTTTTCCTTGCAATTGTCTTTAAATACAGTAACACATAACAGTTTCCAGTAATGAAACTGATTCTAACAGCTTTAACTGATTTTAACTGCTTAACCTAACTACTACTACGGAGACATGTGCCTCAAATAAGTCTTATTTCATTTGCATAATTTCATTAAAAACAGAAATAAAATTTGAAAATTTCTAATCAATGTGAACTGGTGCTCCTGAGATAGTTGTTGTCTCAACGAATCCTTGTGAATGAGCGGCTACTTGTGACTGAACGACTGGAGCCCCCTTTGCTGTGTCTATGGAAAATGTCTTGCACTTCTTCCAAAGTTCACTCTGAGTTGTTGGAGAATTCTTGTAACTAAGATACTCCAGTCTAAATGCAACATCCTGACTGTGAGTAAGCTTTTCTGAGAAGAGTGTTTTTACCATCCATAGCAAATTAAAATGTCTCTGTAGAAAGTTAAACACTGTTTCTCCCCTTAAAATTTGTGTGCTTTCATGCCTTCTATCTGCCTTACTTTTTGCCAGTGTTAACGAGTCTTCATAAAATCTCCATGTTAACATAGTTCCCTTTTCTGTCCAGCATGAAGGTAAACCTACTCTGGTTAATTTATCAAAAGATATGTCGAACTTCTTCACCGTCTCTTTAATTCCCAACAGCCTTTTCTCTACAATTGTCCGGAGATCACTTTTAATTATCATTTTGTTAACTTCCTCAGCATAAAAATATCTATCTTGAATTTCCATATCTTCTAGTTCTTCGTCTGATTTAGAATTGATAAAATTTATGAACTTCTTGGCCCAATTTTCTCTTTTAAGGGTTGTCTTCTTCTCAGATAATATCTCCTCCTCATGCTCTGTGATAAGACTTTTCTCCCTGGCAACTATTTTTAAAGAATCCCAATTGGATTTCATTTCAGATATAATTTCGCCCCAAATAATATCTTTAGCTCTTAAGAGTGAGATATTGCCTCTTAGCTTTTCCTTGAGCTCCTTAATTTCATTTTCAGCTTTTTGTAGTTTCTGCTTGTTATCACTTGCCTTTTCTTCCCATGCTCGCATCATTTTAGTAACTGTTTATAATTCTAACTGAACCTGCTGTTGAGCCCCAAGTTTGTTATTTTTTCCATCATACTTTGCCCCATTTTCTCTTGTCCATTGTTATCCCAAGATCAAATGATCAATTAAATTAGTTAAAATTTCTTTTAGAATGAATAACATGGCTAACTTGCTAAGTTTTGTGATTTTGTCATTGTAATACATTTTGAACTGAAACTAGCTACAGAATGCAGACATTCTGTAGCTAACCGCCAATTCTACAGTTGTCTTCACGTTCAAGCATGTTCCAGGTGTCCTCTCAGGAAAAGCCACACATGGGTATATTCCACATCATGTCCTCATCGTTCGTTGCTCACCATGAAGAATGAATGGAATTATGGACGTGGTTTTGTACGTGGGAACTCACACAAGGAGGCAGATTCCTAATAGGACTAGGACAATCCAGATGTCCTTTGTCCCTCTACGCTACCATCTTTAGAGTTCTAGTACGATTTTGATATGAAAATACAATGATCCCCGTATTGTTGCAAGTTCTGTTATGAAGATTTGTTATAAATGCACTCGGGAAACCGAGAGACTAGCTCTAGATTTTGATTAGATTTCGTGGATTGACTTCTATATTTCTGAAGACCGAGAATACTCTGTTTTAAGTTATTTTCCTTTAATGAAGAAGACAACATTGCTTTGAACGCGTTGAGTTGATTTTGAGTTAGATTCCGTCTGGTGGTAGAGGGCCCCTGCCTCCTGAACAGCTTTACTTTCGTAATTTAGATAAGTATCTTAGTTCATTTTCACGTTTTTGAATTTTGAGTTCATATTTAATCTCATTAGTCACTATAGCTATACTTTTTCTAAGAAACTCTTCCAAAAGATCATGATAATGAATGAGAAATGGCTGTAGTGTTATAGATTTTATTTGCAATTCCTTTTGTTCATTATCACAGATGAACTTATTCTAGTAAACTCTTCCAAAAAATAATTATGATGACTAAGGCATGACTGTGATACTGAAGGTTTCAGTTGCTTGTTTATACTAAGTAGCATAGCTGACCTTACCCTTAAAAATCTCTTCCAAAACATCATAACAATGGGTAGGAAATAGCTGTGATGTCTTACTTTTTAATTGTAATTACTTTCAGTTTTCATGTTTGCATTTGCATTGAATTGTACAGCCAGGATTGTTCTAACAAGATCTTCCAAAATACCATTCATGATGAATGAAATAGGCTATAGAATCCCATAGATTAATTGCATGATAACTTAGTTAGGGTACTCCGGAGTCAAATTGCATTCAATTCATGCTCTGTTATTTCGTTTTAAGTTTGATAATGGCTTGTTAGTTTAGCACTGTTTATTATAGACTGGTAACACTCTAGTTCAGTTTTAGCTTAGCTCACTGTATTTACATTCCACATTTAGTTGTCATCCATTGCATATTAAATTACATTAGTTATTAAACTTAAATACCACGGCCTTCATTATTTACAAAACTTCTTTTGTTCCAAACCTATATTAACTCATAATCATCTGGACAAAAGACAGTATCATTCCAAGGCCTGGAGTACTTTTGCAACCTTTTTACCATTTCACAAACAAGCCTTTCCTCAAAAGACTATTCTATAAGGAAACCTATAACTTTTGAGTGAGGTTTAGTGGTGTTAAACTAAGTTGTAGAATAGAATTAGGAGTTAGTTTTAGAGTAGAGATATTTTGATGTTACAAATGTTCTTTTCCAGATATGTTTCACAAACATTTAATCATGGATGAGATGTTGGATCATTACAAGTTGATTTTTTAATTGTTTAGTTAGGATAATTTTTACACTTAGCTGCCCATCCCTCAAGCTCTTCCAAAATATCCTTAATGAATGGATTGGAAAAGTTAATTTCATGTTGTGATTCATTTTCTTGAAGTCATTATCAAGCTTTGCATTTTTGCTAAGTCATAGTTTAGGTTTGATTCTGTCTCAGTATTTGCATTTGTCATTTGTCATCAACAAATTAGGCTTCACTCTTTTTTAAACTAGTAGCTTCTTTCCATCAGCATTTAGTTCTTTTCCTTGTGAACATAAAACCATCAAAAGACCAAAAACATCATAAAACACTAAACACAACCCAGTAAGAAACAAACACCTAGGCACATACAGTGCACCTCACTTTAGCATTTTACCAACCCTGGTTGACAATTAAATGAACTCAATTTAGGAGACTAGGTTGAGCCCAAACATTTTGGTGCCATTGCCAAGGAAGTGAAAACTAGGTAACCTTTGTTTCTTAACTCCCAAAAAAAAATATATGCGTAGAGAGAGAGAGACTCAAGGGGTAGATTCATAAGCAGCAGAGGGAAAAGTTTGATTTCTAGAACACCACTTGTTTCACCTAGACCAAGAGCTAGTACACCTTCAACTCAGACCTACATTCCATCCATTACTGATCCTAGACTTCCAAAAGACCTAAGATCAGATATTCCAGTAGAGAGACCTTCCACTTCATCCGCTGAATCTGCCTTAGAATAAGATCCAAAGACTCCTGTTAGGGACACAAACTTTCCACTTCCACAGGAGAATCAACCATGGCAGAAGAAGAGGGAGGAGGAGTCTTTAATGGAAAACACACATTATTTGGAGGGGGTAGAGGTAGAGGTAGAGGAGAAGGAGGTAGAGGTGCAGAAGGAGGAAGAGGTAGAAGAGAAATGGGAAGCTCTTTTGGGTTTCCTATAAGAGATGAAGAAACCAATACAACCATGAAAAAAATTTCACCCTCTGTCCTTCCAAACTTATATGGACTTAAAACTGAAGATCCTGAAACCTTCCTATTTGAATTTGAAATCCTGTGTAGAACTTATGACTACTTACAAGATGCTCAAAAACTCAAACTATTTCCTTCAACATTGAAAGGAGCAGCATTGAAGTGGTTTATGAGTTTGATCAACAGTTCTATTAGGACATGGGAAGACATGAAACAAGAATTTCTAGAGAGGTATTTGGATTATTGTATGTTGATCAATCATAAGGAAGAAGTGTTTAAGATGTTACAAAAAGAAGATGAAAATTTGGAAGATTTATTGGAAAGATTTCATTACAACATCAAAAGAGCAAAAATGGAAAACTTAGATCAAGACACCTTAAAAGCTCTTTTGTCGAAAACAATTAGGGATGAATGGTTGGATATACTTAACATGATGGGAAAAGGGGATATATCACAGCTCACATTACATGAAATATCTGAGTTATGCATCAACCTTTCAAGAGGGAAATCTAAAACTGTAAAAGGTCCAAGAGATCCTGCTCTTGCAAGGGAAAGTAAGTCTGCTTCTGGGACAGTAAGTAGGTCAGAAATAGGACATATTCTTAATGATTTCAAATCTGAGATCTTAGGGAGTCTTAGTGAACAAATAGACACCCTTAAGATACAAAACAAGCAAAAAGCTGAATCTGATGCCTTAGCAATCTTTTGTCCCAAATGTAGAAAGAAACATGCCTTGAGAGAGTGTCCTTTGGATGTAAAAGTTGTAGAGACCTATGTCATTTGTTCTGAAAAACATGAGACCAAGAATTTTCCTTCCCTTCCTGGTCTCAAAGTTGTCTTTCAAGAGGAAACTCCTACAAATTCCACAGAATCTCTCAATTTTGTCTCTAGAAGGCCTTGGCAAGGACCTCAAACACAAGGATTCCACGATCAAATGTATAACCAACCTCCACCTTGGAATTCTTGGCAGCAACCTTGGCCTCAATTTCAAAATCAATCTCAAGCTTGGGCACAAGGAGCACAAAATCCCTATGGAAGATACTCTCAGTACTATCAGTATCCACCATCCTATCCACCATACCCACATTTTTATCCTCAAAATTTTCAACAAAATTTTCAACAAAATCCTCAACAACATCATCAGAACCTACCACATCAAAATCAACCACTTCCCTTACCATTTCCTCAAAAATAAAATCAGTTTCCTGCTCAACCCATACCAAACCCAAATAATAAAAATCCTCAGAACACATACATGATAGAAGGCCAACAGTTTCCAACTTATTTAATTACTCCTTTAGACCTTAGTGATGTTCAACTTAGGTTTGGAAGAATAATTTAAAAGAGGAAACCTTCTGTGATCATCCAAGAACAAGATAACTCTGAGGACGATTCTCTACGGGTGAATAAAAGTCTTGAAGAAGATACATCTTTTCAGAACCCAAACATTGAAAAATCAAAGCAAAAAGAACCAATAATTTCAACTCCTGTATTAGAGCAGCCATCAACATCTACTTCTATACCTCCCTTTCCAGAAATATTACAAATTGATAGAGGTGTAGAAAAACAAATTATGGTGCCTAATTATGATTTCCTAGATGAGCTGAGAAATGTTTGCATTAATATTCCATTATTACAAGCCATAAAGGAAATTCCAATTTTAGCCAAAACAATAAAGGAGTTGAGCATGAAGAAAACAAGAAAAAGAATAAGAGAGACAAAGAAAATACAACTGGCAGGAAAAATAGCAGACATTATGATGGGTAAGATTGCTATTCCAAAGTATCTTGACCCAGGAAATCCAGTTGTTAAAATTCACATCAATGGAATTGAAATCCAAAACACACTCATTGATTTAGGAGCAGCGATCAATATCATGAGTAGACAAATCATGGATAAACTGAAACTTCCTAATCTTCTCTTTACACCCACATTATTACAATTAGCAGACAGATCTGTGATCAAACCTGATGGGGTAATAGAAGACATTCCGGTGTCCCTAGATTCTTGGGAGTACCCTGTGGATTTCATGATCCTAACTCCTAAGAATAATCTAGGAGGGCATCCAATTATATTAGGAAGACCTTGGTTAGCTACAGCTGATGCTTTCATTAGTTGTAGATCTGGTGATATGTACATCTCTGATGGTAGTTCAACTAAGAAATTCACTTTTTATCCTCCAGCAAGGACAATTACAGATTTAGATGATACTCAATGGATAGAGGATGAAGAAGACTTACAACCTCTCTTCACAATTTCAGAAATTAGTGAAGATAATCAAATTCTGAATACTCTAGAAAACTTTGAATCCTCTTCAGAATACAAACATGAACCATTTAAAGAGGGATCCAACATTGATTTTTTGTCAACAAGGCAGATGTCTCTTCATTCTATGGATAAATTTGGCAGCTCTACAAGTGAGATATTTCCAGGCAAAACTTTGAACATAAATAAGAACCTAGAAAAATCTCAACAAGAAGAGTTAGTCAAAGTATTACAGAGACATTCTTCTTCATATGCATGGGAGTACACTAACATGAAAGGGATAAGCCCCAAGACTTGCACTCATCACATCTATATAGAGGAAAATTGTAAACCAATCAGACAACCTCAAAGACGGATGAATCCAAATCTTAGGGAGATTGTTAAAGAAGAATTGCAAAAATTGTTAAATGTCAACTTCATCTATCCCATTTCAGATAGTCAGTGGGTTTCTCCTTTGGTAGTTGTGCCTAAGAAAAATGGTAAATGGAGGGTATGTGTTGACTACCAAGAATTAAACAAAGTTACTCTTAAAGACCATTTTCCCTTACCTTTCATAGATCAAGTGTTAGATACATTAGCTGGAAAAAAGTACTTCTCATTCCTAGATGGGTTTAGTGGTTACAACCAAATCCAAGTAGCACTTGAAGATCAAGACAAAACCACATTTCCCTGTCCTTGGGGTACCTATGCTTACCGAGTATTTCCATTTGGATTATTCAATGCACCTGCAACATTCCAAAGGGCAGTATTAGGAATTTTTTCAGATCTAATACATGATTGTGTAGAGGTATACATGGATGATTTCACAGTTTATGGAAACACTTTTGAAGAAGCTTTAGCAAACTTGGAAAAAGTTTTAAAGAGATGTCAAGAAGCAAATCTTTCACTTAGTCATGAGAAATGTTTCATGATGTTTATTGAAGGTATTGTTTTGGGGCATCACATTTCAGGGGATGGGATTAGAGTTGATGAGTCAAAAGTTGAAGTCATCTCTAACTTATCTATTCCAAGTTGTCAAAAATATGTTAGGAGTTTTCTAGGATTTACAGGATATTATCGGAGGTTTATAGAAAAATTCACCAATATAGCATCTCCACTCTTCAAATTACTTACCAAATATTGTGAATTCAAATGGAATTATGATTGCCAGTTAGCCTTTGAAACCCTGAAAACAAAAATTTCTGAAGCACCTATTTTAAGGGGACCTAATTGGAAGTTACCTTTTCATATCTCAATAGATGCCTTTGATACAGCTCTAGGAGAAGTATTGGGACAAAAAGACCTGATTCCTTATGCCATCTACTATACCAGTAAAAATTTGACTCCTGCAGAGTTAAACTATACTGTAACTGAAAAATATTTTTTAGCTGTTGTTCATGCCATAAACAAATTCAGACACTATATAACAGGCTATGAAACTTTTTTTCACACTGATCATTCTACAATTAGATACTTAATGAACAAATCAATTACTAATGGCAGAGTCATAAGATGGTTATTGCTTTTACAAGAATTCAACATTACCATTCTAGATAGGCCTGGAAAACAAAACATAGTAGCTGATTTCCTATCTAGACTCCAAAACATCAAAGATGACACTCCAGTTGAAGATCAATTTCTTGATGAATATCTTTTTGCAATTTCTACTCAAACTCCTTGGTTTGCTGACATTTCTAATTATTTAGTTTCAGGAAAATTTCCTTCAATAATGAATGCAAGAGATAAAAGAAAAACCATTTATGACAGTGCAAAATATTCATGGGTTGCTAATGAGTTGTACAAGACAGGTCCAGATTTGATCATTAGGAGATGTGTTCGGGAATATGAGATGCCCGAGATTTTCAAAGCATGTCATGATGAACCTTATGGCGGACACTTTGCTAATAAGAGGACAACCTATAAGATCCTTCATTTAGGATATTATTAGCCATCCTTGTTTAAAGATGCTAAAGATTATGTCAAAAGGTGTGACAGTTGCCAAAGGGTAGGGAAACCTTCTCCTTCAGGTGAGATGCCATTACAACCTCAAGTACATATTGAACCTTTTGAAAAATGGGCTTTGGATTTTGTAGGACCTATTAGTCCTCCATCAAGACAAAAGAGATATATATTAGTTTGCACTAATTATGTTACCAAATGGGTAGAGGCCAAGCCATTACTTTTTTCTAATGAAGCATATGTAGTTACTTTTCTTTTTGAGGATATTTTTACTCGTTTTGGTGTCCCAAGGGAAATTGTTACAGATCAAGGAGCTCAATTTACATCAAGGCTAGTGGAACAAATGATGGAGAGATACAAAATCAGGCATAGAAAATCTACTCCTTATCATCCACAAGCAAATGGTCAAGTGGAATCTACTAATAAGGTCATTGAAGGAATCCTAACAAAGACTGTTCATTTACATAGAAGAGACTGGGTAGATAGGCTTCCTGAAGCCTTGTGGGCCTACAGAACTACATGGAGAAACACAATAGGTCATACTCCTTATGAACTTGTTTAAGGAAAGCAAGTTTTGTTTCCCATAGAGTTCCAGATTCAAACTTTCAAAATGGCAGTTCAGCTAGGACTTGATTTAACGGAGGCACAAAAGCATAGATTGGAGCAGATTAATGAATTGGATGAGATCAGACAAGATGCAGTTCAGAAAACGAGTCTAGTCCAACAACAAAGGATTAGATGGCATGACAAGTACATCAAAGAGAATAAATTCAAAGAAGGTGACTGGGCTCTCTTGTTTGATTCAAAATTCAAGGATTTTCAAGGTAAATTTCAAACACATTGGCTTGGGCCATATGAAATTGTTGAAATTTTTGACAATGGAGCAGTAAAAATCAGGACAATAGATGAAGAAGAGGTCACTTTTCTTGTGAATGGTCATAGATTGAAGCTGTATCACAAACCACTCTCAAGAGAAGAATTTGTCAAGAAGTTCCAGGAAAACAGTGATGTGAAGTTAATGAAGAAGAATCTTTCTTCTTCATCAACTTGATTGAATTTTCTGAAGTCATTTCTTTTGAAAATAAATAAATAAATAAAAATAATAATAATAAAAGTATAAACATGAAAACCAATCACTGATTGGCATGTTTATACAGAAAAGATAGGGTGAAAATCAGAGTCTTTCTGACACTCTAACTTTTCCATTTTGTTTCTGCAAGCAGCTGTTACAAAATCATAAGTTTAGATCCATTGCACTTATGATCCATCTCATTTCATTTCATTCCATTTACTTATCCATCCATACTCCATTTCATTCATTCATACTTCACTTCATTCCATATTTCATTCATCTCATTCCATACTTCATCCACCTCATTTCCATATCAAAATTTAAAAGTTTGATTTTTTTCTGCAAATGAATAACACATGTCATGGATTGCATGCCATTTCCTATATTCTTCCACTCCATTTCATAAATTATAATCCATCCCACTCCATCATTCACTTCATACATATCCCATTATACCATATTTCATCATTTATCTTCACTCATTCCATATAATATTCCACTTATATTCCAAACCACTCCATTCCATGATTAAAATTCTCTATAGGTACATTCTGCAGCTAAACAGACATTCTGCAGCTAATCAGACTTTCCGCAGCCAGGTAGTCATTCCGCAGCTACAGATCCTGAAGGCACTGATCAACAGACATTTGAATTGCAACAAAATGATCCAGTATATCCATGAACAAGAAAAATTAAGAAGGATTATGAAGAATCACAAAGTAATGGTTTCCAGAGGAGAATAAAGTATATAGAGACCACAAAAAGCAGATGAAAAGCAAAGGTAAAAAGTTCTGATTATAATGGCATATCATAAAAAACTTTAGTATAGTTTTAGTTATGAATCATTTGAAAAGTTGTTTTGATTATTTTTATTGATCATGCCAAATATACCCTCCGCAAAACTTTGGATAAAAATCCTTCATTTCAAATCCTATACCCGATCATTATTTAAGTGGTTAAAATGCTGAAGTAATTGATTTTCTCACGTCACCCAGCAAAATAATTTAATGATGATTTTTGAATCCGTTGTAAAATATCTCCGCGGTCTTTTCACTCATTGATTTTTTTTCTTCACCTCACTTCATTAACTCGTTCCGTAACCACTCCCTATTACTCCATTCCGTAGCCAACCCTTCATCATTTCGTTCTGTAAAACAGAGGTATCTCTATCACCGTGAGCAGAGGTATATCAGTTTGAAATTTGAAGCCATTGTCACCATGAAGCAGAGGTATATCAGTTTGAAATTCGAAGCCATTATCACCGTGAAGCAGAGGTATATCAGTTTGAAGATTGAAGCACTATCACCATGAAGCAGAGGTATATCTATTTTAATATTGAAGCACTATCACCGTGAAGCAGAGGAGTATTAATTTAAGGGTTGAAGTCATTGTCTCCGTGAGCAGAAAGAGTACTAATCTGAAGATTGAAGAAGAAATTATGGGCCTCATCGTGAGAACTGAACCAGTGGGCACAAAATATCTAGAAGGATACCCTCAAAGTAGAGAAATGTTGCAACAGGCAGGATGGCTGCAATTCCTTGAGAAATTTAATGGCTTCCACAAAGAAGTTACTAAAACATTTGCAAGGTCATTCAAAGGAGCCGAGGTTGAAGTTGGAGATGTTAAATTCACTGTCACAGAGGTTTTTATTGCAGAAGCAACAAGATTGCTTAGACATGGAGAAATATGGTTTAAGAATAGAGAATTTCATAATGAATCATGGAAGCAAATCCTCAAATCACTAGGTATGGATGTCACTGTGTTTAAAAAGGGAATTCCAAGCTCTGCATTAAAGAATAAATGGAGAAACATATTGCTTATCCTACAAAAAATTATCACTTGTGAAGGTAAATATGGTACTTTCTATGTTTACCATATTAGGTTGATAATGCATTTCTTAGAGGAAGAGCTAAATTTTCCCTATTTCTTGCTTCAAAGTTTAAAAAAGATGGCTTGAAGTGTTCAAAGGAGAGTCCAATTCCTAGAGACAACTCTATACCATCATGGCTTGGTTAAGATTTTAATTGAACACCATTTAGCTAAAACAAAAGATACTTGGGATAATTTCTTGGTGAGAAATCACTTTGAGGAACCAAAAGAACCTTCACTTGAACATCAGCCTACAAAGAGAAGCAGAAAATGGAGAGCCTCTAAAATTGAAATTGAAAAAATAGTACAGGAAAGTAGTGAAGAAATAATCTCTGAGAAGTTGACTCAGATTAAGAGATAGCTTAAGGAAGAGAGGGTAATCAGAAAATCTGCCACAGAAAAAGGAGAGGGATCATCCCAGCCAAGAAGAAGCCATAGACTCAGGGGGAAACTAAAGAAAACACAGATCAAACAAACCGGGGTGATAAACATGGAAGATGAGGAAACATCTATTGAAGAATATGTTGAAGAATATTTTGATGAAAAAACCCCTGAAATTGACCCTGCACAGCAAGAATTTTATGACTATGTTGAAACATTGGAAAGGAAAGCTTCAGAGAGTAGAGATAGAACCCCTAGTCCTCCACTATCCGAAATAGATGTGTTAAGAAGAGATAGGTATGAGCTGGAAGTACTTAATAGACATATCAGAACTGAGAATGATATTCTGAAGGAACAAGTCAAACTCAAAACCAGTATGAACTCAACCTTGTCTCTACAAATGGACAAAGTGGAAAAGGCTAATGAAAAGTTGAAAAAGAGGAACAAGAAGTTAATCAAGGCACTTACCAATTTAAGGTTCAAGTTAGTCATCAGGAAGCCCAGAAGGCCTTTAACTTCCAGGCAAAGAAGAAGAAGAGGGTTGGATGTTCTTGCAGAAGTCTCTGAGTTTATGGAATAAGTTGCATGAGGACATGCAAGAAGTCAGCAGTGGGGGTATGTTGAGCCCCAAGATTGTTCTTTCTTTCATTTTAATTCCCTCCATTTTCCTTTTTCCATTGTTATCCCAGGCCTAAATGATCAATGAAATTAGTTAAAATTACTTTTAGAATGAATAACATGGCTAACTTGCTAAGTTTTGTGATTTTATCATTGTAATGCATTGTGAACTGAAACTAGCTACAGAATGCAGACATTCCGTAGCTAACCGCCAATTCTGCAGCTGTCTTCACGTTCAAGCATGTTCCAGGTGTCCTCTCAGGAAAAGCCACACATGGGTATATTCCACATCATGTCCTCATCGTTCGTTGCTCACCATGAAGAATGAATGGAATTCTGGACGTGGTTTTGTACAAGGGAACTCACACAAGGAGGCAGATTCCTAATAGGACTACGACAGTCCAGATGTCCTTTTTCCCTCTACACTACCATCTTTAGAGTTCTAGTACAATTTTGATATGAAAAGACAATGATCCCCGTATTGTTGCAAGTTCTGTTATGAAGATTTGTTATAAATGCACTCAGGAAACCGAGAGACTAGCTCTAGATTTTGATTAGATTTCGTGGATTGACTGCTATATTTCTGAAGACCGAGAATACTCTGTTTTAAGTTATTTTCCTATAATGAAGAAGACAACATTTCTTTGAACGCGTTGAGTTGATTTTGAGTTAGATTCCGTCTAGTGGTAGAGGGCCCCTGCCTCCTGAACGGCTTTACTTTCGTAATTTAGATAAGTATCTTAGTTCGTTTTCACGTTTTTGAAGTTTGAGTTCATATTTAATCTCATTAGTCACTATAGCTATACTTGTTCTAAGAAACTCTTCCAAAATATCATGATAATGAATGAGAAATGGCTGTAGTGTTATAGATTTTATTTTCAATTCCTTTTGTTCATTATCACAGTTGAACTTATTCTAGTAAACTCTTCCAAAAAATCATTATGATGACTAAGGCATGACTGTGATACTGAAGGTTTCAGTTGCTTGTTTATACTAAGTAGCATAGCTGATCTTACCCTTAAAAATATCTTCCAAAACATCATAACAATGGGTAGGAAATAGCTGTGATGTCTTAGTTTTTAATTGTAATTACTTTCAATTTTCATGTTTGCATTTGCATTGAATTGTACAGCTAGGATTGTTCTAACAAGCTCTTCCAAAATACCATTCATGATGAATGAAATAGGCTGTAGAATCCCATAGATTAATTGCATAATAACTTAGTTAGGGTACTACGGAGTCAAATTGCATTCAATTCATGCTCTGTTATTTCGTTTTAAGTTTGATAATGGCTTGTTAGTTTAGCACTGTTTATTGTAGACTGGTAACACTCTAGTTCAGTTTTAGCTTAGCTCACTGTATTTACATTCCACATTTAGTTTTCATCCATTGCATATTAAATTACATTATTTGTTAAAATTAAATACCACGGCCTTCATTATTTACAAAACTTCTTTTGGTCCAAACCTATATTAACTCATAATCATCTGGACAGAAGACAGTATCAGTCCAAGGCCTAGATTACTTTTGCAACCTTTTTACCATTTCACAAACAAGCCTTTCCTCAAAAGACTATTCTAAAAGGAAACCTATAACTTTTGAGTGAGGTTTAGTGGTGTTAAACTAAGTTTTATAATAGAATTAGGAGTTAGTTTTAGAGTAGAGATCTTTTGATGTTACAAATGTTCTTTTCCAGATATGTTTCACAAACCTTTAATCATGGATGAGATGTTGTATCATTACAAGTTGATTGTTTAATTGTTTAGTTAGGAGATTTTTTACACTTAGCTGCCCATCCCTCAAGCTCTTCCAAAATATCCTTAATGAATGGATTGGACAAGTTAAGTTCATGTTGTGATTCATTTTCTTGAAGTCATTATCAAGCTTTTCATTTTTGCTAAGTCATAGTTTAGGTTTGATTCTGTCTCAGTATTTGCATTTGTCATTTGTCATCAACAAATTAGGCTTCACTCTATTTTTAACCAGTAGCTTCTTTCCATCAGCATTTAGTTCTTTTCCTTGTGAACATAAAATCATCAAAAGACCAAAAACATCATAAAACACTAAACACGACGCATTAAAAAACAAACACCTAGGCACATACAGTGCACCTCACTTCAGCAGTTTACCAACCCTGGTTGACAATTAAATGAACTCAATTTAGGAGACTAGGTTGAGCCCAAACACCTGCTTACGGTCTCGTTCCGCCATATTCAATTCTGTGCTAAGCTGTATAATCTATGTCTGAGGATCATAATCAGCATCACCTGTAGGAACAACAAAAGTGCAAGTATGATTTTCAATATGATTCTGTAACGATATAGCAGTTTGCTTCACTTTGGACAACTCTTCATCTTTCCGTAATAGCTGTAGGCGCAGTTCTTCTTTTTCTTTCTCTATCTCAGCTACTTCTGCAGCCATTGAGTGTTCTGCAGCTGTTAATTTTAACTTCCTCCTTAGTGAAGATATCTCTATTTCTGCACTTTCCAGGAGCTTTTGAACTGCAGCTCTGTCATTAGGATCAACACCAATTTTCATAATGATCTTCTTCAATTCTTCATTTTGGATTGACAATGCCCTTGAATTAGCTTTCTCCAGTTTGTATTGTTTAATCACTTTTGCAAGCATGTTTTCAACCTTAACTACTGTGGCATTAGTCTTGCTTAAATCATTTACAATTAGCTATCCGGTCTGCATATGAAGATTCATTTTATCCCACAATGGGATCTTCTTAACATCCATAGTTATGTTAACCTCATTAAAGCTGCTCGAAGATCCAAGGGACATTCCCGTTGGATGTGACAGAGCCATCCTAAATTGATATTTTTCAAGGTCCATTACAGTCAATAATCTAGTCTGATTAGCAGCTATGTGATGTTCTGCTTGCATTCCTACATTGGATTTTATCCTCTGGTTCTTTTCTTCAATTTGTGTAAATATCTGTTTTACTGAAGGAATCTTTTCTGAATAAAGTTCATGTCCTCTAGGAGAAGAAGGGACATTTTGTTCTTCATTGACATGGAGAGTAAAGCCAGGTGAGTTGGAAGAATGATCTTCTGCTAATTTGGTTCTCTTTTCCTCTCTGGGCTCCTCATCATCTATTTCAACAATATTTTCTCTACCTCTTTTTCTTGTCTTTTCCATAATAGCAGGCGTTTGAATGCTGGTTTTTGATGTACTTGCTTCACCTGGATTTGCAAGCTTCTCCTGTTCAGGTCTGCTCTCATGGGAAAACGCAGCGTATCCATTTTCAATCCTTCTTTGAGAAAGTACTGCATACGGATCATAAGGCCATCTTTCTCCTAACAACAACCGTGTCTCTTCCAAAATTTTAGAAACTTCAACAACAACTTGTCTCGCATTAACCACAAAAGGCCCCACACTCATAGGCAATTTATACATAACACCCTTCTTTATGGGAATAAAGTGTACCTGGTCCACATTAAGGCTCTGTCTTATGAATTCCAAAGCGAAAAGCCGCATGGGTACAAAAGTTGGGAGCCTATAGGGCTCAATGCTTGCTCCATACAACCTTATCTCTGAATAATCTTCAAATACATACCAATCTCCAAATCTGCAATTAGGTCCTAGCTGTAGGAACTCCCGAGCTTTTGGTAAGAAGCATGGAGGAAGAACTCCATTCAAGATTTTATAAGCAATAGTCATGAAATGGCTAGCAAACTCAAACAGTCATGTTTCATTTTCTTCTTTTCTTATCATGTCGGTCCAGAACAAAATTGATTGTTTGTGTTTATTAATATCAACTATATTCAATCCCAAGCTCATAAATTCTTCGACATTCTGATATAAAAACAAGTGAACAATCAATGACGGGAATCTGAAAAAACCTGTGAGAGGAAAAGCCATCAATTGAGAATTTACGATTTCCTGCCAGAAAGATGGAATGTCGAGGACCACCCCTGGTTTCATCATTAGCGCGAAAATTCCCAAGACTAATTTATCAACTTTCTGGTCAATTTCCTTACCCAAAATCTCTGCAATGTAACTCAGAACTGGTCTATACTCAACATTGAACGTTTCCAGGCTAAATTCTTCTCCTTCTAACTGAGCCTCTTTTGAATTTGGTTTCAATTATGACAAGCTCAAACTAAATTATTCATTTGAAAGGTCTTCAAAGTAACGAGCCAATGAATCTTCGGAAAATTGAAATGCTGACTCATTTTCGGGAAAACACAACGCTTGGCAGATCAGTTGCATTGACACCTGCAGAACGTTTTCTCCCTGCGAATTCATTTTGAAACATTTACCAGGGTGCATTGATGAGACAAGCCATGAGATGAACTCAGGAAACAAGTGGGTTTTTGGAATACAAGCAGACAAGACACCAGAACTCTTCATGGCGGAAAATACTGGGGATTTATCAGTGTTTAGGTTCACTTGGTAATGCAGCAAGGGATGATTGACGGATGACAGGGTATCGTGAATGTCCTTTTCACTATCCATGAGAGAACTGAAGCTTGATGAACCGGACAGAGAAGCTCGTTTTGCCATGGCTGACAGACAATGAAAACAATACGGGGGTATTGGGTAATGAAAAGGTGGCGGGAGCACGACTCAAAGGGAAAAATAACCACAACCAAACGAGAATGGGACAAAGAACAATTTAACAGTTAAGAAAATTCATAATAAATTCCGAAATGACGTCACTACGGGGGGCCCGGGAGTACGGCGGAAAACTTCGACCTATACCCCCCGTAATGAATCTCAGCCATTGATCACGGCTCGCCCAATATTTTGACCAGTCAACTACGAGGGGTCCTATTTTGATAATTAACGAGCTATTTTCCCCACCGTAATAACTAATCCGGAACCACTCTCCCACGATCACCACTTCCGCTCGGGAAGTTGCTTGAACTTTAAGCTCAAAACAAAACATATACTTCAATAAAGTTTAATAATCATCGAGCTTTGAAATGCTTCTTTTTATGAGATAGTATAAAAAACCTTATACTATCACATGTTTTTCTGTTTTTCTAATTTTTTTGTATTTTTGATACTCAAAATAAAAATTGAAAAGGATATGCGGATATGATCCACAACACCTGTTTAGAAAATATTTGCAGGCCAAAAGATTAAGTAGACAATTTGATTACATTACATTTTCACATGTATCAAGGAATCAAAAACAAGCAGCTGAACGCATAGCTAACAATATCCTAGACTAGAATGCATCGTGAATAAACCATCATACATAAAAAACAAAAAACACAGATATCCATCAGCATAACACAAAATATATAAACTGAAATAGATAGCACACCATGTAGAGCCACAAAAATATCTCTTATATATATATCAAAAAATATGTGTATCTGAGAACAAAAAATAGTATCGCTGGCCCACTGGATAGCCCGAAGATACAAAGGTCGTCAAAAATAAAGGAAGCATCCTCATAACGGGTGCTTTCCCTGTGTACAAAACTACTCTAGGTGGGTTCCCCCTCAAGAAGAGCACCTAGACCCACCATTGCTCCTGGTGCCACCACCGGAGCTGTTGTTGTCATTGCAATAGCTACCCATCGTAGAGTGGGCTGTTAATCCCTATCGGGGGCCATCACCATCTCTAGCCAAACCTCCTCAAATTCATCCATGAAATCTCAAGCAGGCATTCCCTGGGTCAAGTAGTCCACTCGACCCCAGAAGTCCTCTAGAGCAACCACCTGAGTCGTAAGTACTGCAATGCACGCCTCAGCCGCATCTACACGAGCTCGCTCAGTCGCAACCTTATCAGCAGTTGAGCTGCTGCCCTCACTAGAAGGGCCAGCACCATCCCCGCCAGGTCCACTAGCACCACCACCCGGTCCACCTACACCACCTCCCCCCTGACCACCACGAGGTCGTAGCAGAGGATCATGACCCACCAAACGGGCCACTAGGTGACCTACCTTGCCAACATTTTAACAAGTAGCCAAAATAATGTCAGTGTCAATAACAAAACACACAAGTGCATAAAAACTCGAACAAATGCAGAAAAACATAGCATGTACTTGCAGGACCCCAAACATAACCAAAAGGGAGACCGATATCTGGATCACCCTGAAAGTCCATTCCCACATACGGGTATGGCAAGAACATCTATGGATTAGCCTCAAACTAAGCCTCTGTCATTTTGTTCCAATAATGACCCACCGTGCCACCACCGCCGCGCGGCATCACCGGAGCCCACCTCCTCATGCGTGGCTCCTGCAGCCCCCCAATAGGCACTGCCACAACGGGCCTCAGCAGCACCACCCTCTCATACATAATGCTACATAGGATTCTATCATACACAAATGACTTGGATCCACGCTGGACCCTATTCAGTTGTGACACCATACCATAAAAAAAAAACGGGCGAAATCAAAAAAATGTCCACCCCTCAAACGGCGTAAAACTCCCACCTGCGGGCCTGATGCCCGATGTGGAGAAAATGACCCTGACAGTCACACATTAATAGCCAGAGCACACCACTCAACCACATCTGTCACTGATGAAATATTTATGCACACCTCAGTAAGAGGTGCACCACCGCAATGTCATTTCCGGAATCTATTTAGGTTCACTCTCCCAACAAGGAGTGGATACCTCAGAGCCTCACCCTAAGGCAGTAACCCGATCACGAAGTATATATCTATCGTCGGACGGATAATCAAGTTCATCCCCCTCAGTATAAACATATTGTGCTTCTTGCACCAATGCTGTGTAATATAACGTAACAGTCGGTCCTGAGACTGAAGGAACTCATTTTTAGCAAACTTCAGAAGGCCCCATGCAACCAACTGACGGCGTGCCCCAGCATCAGTAGCTAGAGCAGTCCAGCTCTTAGGCCAATCTTGCTCTCTCCACACCAACCTGCCAAGCAACACAAGCACCCATCAGTACAGAGAAAAAACATCAAAACACACAAAAAACCAAATTTTTTTGTCACCCTGCCCTTTAGGCGCGCCCTTTCACACTTGTTTTCTTCACAGGCACGCCCTTGCTCGCAAAAAGGAAGGAACAACACACCCTCACGCGCGTTTCCCTTAGAAATACGTGCAAGGGGGGTTCCTCTTTGCCTAGATCATCTCCACAATCTAGAGAAAAAATTCCCTTTGAGGCCATAAAAACCCAATTTGTACAGCCCCCAGCACTATCAAACTGAAAAATTGAAATGTAGGACGTCATTAAAGTTACCTCGGCATAATATCACTAATCCCTGGTACATAGGCTGACCGCAATGGCAAGAAAGTCTCTACAAATATCACCTCTGATATCCCAAAACTCAGAAAGTACAAATGAATAAGATTAGGGCCATGATCCCATATTTATCACCCTTTTCCAGAGCTTCGGAGGTCCATAATAGGAGATCAGAAGGTCCATTCCACAAACCGTAAGTTGCACCATCATTATTATGCCATGACAAAAGAAAGCGATGCCACACATTTTCCTTATAGAAAAAATAAATTTTCAGGGCCAACAGGTATGAACCCTCCCATATTCCTTTCTAAAGTTCATATTTTTCAATAATATTTGATGAAAAGAAGATGATTTCACTTGAGGTAGTTGTTTTCTGTAGGAATAACCCGCAAACCGTTCACAACACCGTCCACTAAAAGTTCCGTAGTAGGTATCATTCTACCCTCAGCATGATAGAGTCCTAGAAAAATTTACATATCCTGACATCATTTCTCCATCAGAAATAAACCATAGGAGCCTCATACCTGACCACGTTTATCATCACCTCACCCTGCACATGATAAACGTCCGCGTTGGTCGATAGAGCCTCCCCTCCATGGTGCTCGTCACCCAAAGTAGACCATATATCATCACACAAGTGATGCCATGGCCATACCAGTTCAGTCTGGGAAGCACCTCATGCCCATCCATCTATCATGCATAAGGTCAAGTTTACCATTCAAACTCAAAATCCCCTTCCCGGACGACTAGGTTGTACAAGAAGATTGAAATTGCACCTTCGCGCATCGCATTTGGCCCACCATACCTCCATCAGCATAATCCCATCTGTGACATTTTTCGCTTCATCAACCCCGCACATGAGACCAACCAATGGGACCCCTACCCCTAGAAAAACACCATCCTCACAGCTTCAGTGGGCGGTCCCTTTTCATGTTTTGGGGTACCCATATCTATGTTTTGTAAAAACCAAACCTCATTATTTTATTCTTTTGGTAAGTGTACAAAGACTGCAAACGATACCCTTCATCACTTCGCCCTCATATTTCACCTTTTCTCCCATGGCAGTAGTCCCTCATTCCCCTTGGTCGGAGTATTTCACCCCCACACACGCACCATCCGAAACTCATAGCCGGTTCACACCCACCCTGGAAGTCTTACCAACTCCAGGGATTTTTCCCCGCAGAAAGAACTATGACTACCGCCAAGCTGCTAAAGCATACTCTGACCTCGAGCCAATGAATCCCCATCATTCATTTTTAGTCACTTCTCACCAACATGCCTATGTTAAACTCATCGCGTCTAAGGTCCCTGACCCCTCAAGTCAGCGACCCATGGTTCGGTTAAGGCTTCCTTTTTGTTGACCTCGACACCTCTTTTCCAAAAAGGAAGCGGTACCTTGGATTACCCCTCCCCATGCAAAGGGGTATGCTCGAGTGGCACTATGGGAGATGTCACTATCCACATATGTCATCGATCCTCTTGAAATTCAACTACAACAAAAGATTTCATGTCACGATGGTATCGTACCTCACAACCATTACACTTTGATCAAATCCGTCAAATACCTGTGCCTCCATAAGCGTCTCTGATAATAATGCTTACACGGGAAGGTCCCAACCAGTACATATGTGTACATTGCGTAGTGATATGCCATACCAAGATTACACATATGGGTACTACTTTCCACCTATCGTCAAAGAAAAAACTCCCCAGAGGGCATCAACAGTTGTTTTCAACAACCACCAACATCACTACCACAGTAGTGGCACAGACAGCACATGTATCTGTCAATTTTGTTTAACTAGCTGTAGCATCACGAGCATGGGACATGCCTGCCTCGTTGAAATTTTGTATATATGTTGTATATTTTGTTTGCTTGCAAGGGGCCCCTTAGGCCATGGTTATCTTAGAAATGGTGCAAGGTGTTTTCAATTCCAAAATTCACGCAAACCTCTCTCTCTCTCTCTCTCTCTGCATACGATATGGGAAAGAAACTATAATGTATTTCGGCTATAAAGTTATTCCTAGACCTCACACAATAGGGGGAAACTGTTAAGACTATAAAATCGTCCAGCAGAAGACGACAACAATTAATGTCAAGCCTAAGGATTTACAGGGCAAGAACACATTATGGAATCAAGAAGTATTTTAAATCTCTAAGGTTTTGAGAAAATCAGATTTGAACTAGTCATAAATGCTAAATTGCGTGTTTTATCCTTCAAGATGAGCGCCTTCTAAGTGCCTTTTTTCTTGATAAGTGTGTATTCCTGAAAATAGCAAAGATTCACTTTCCAAGACCACACACAGCAAAGGACAGTTACTCCTTATATGAAAGCCACCTAAGGACAGCCACCAGCACCTCCTTAGACACTATGTGAGCACACAAAGGAATATTTGAATACACAATGGAATCATACCTCTCCCTTGGGTCACTATCCATCATGTACAAAGGGAGGGAAGGAGGATTTGAAACTCAACTATATAAAGCCACCAAGAGATGAAGAAAGGGTGATCACATTGTTATGTTGGCCAAAGTTTCCCAAGCAACACCAGCAGTGTGTGACCCAGAGCTGGAGCTAAAGATGACTCGATAGTTGGCCACCCAACATCCTAGTCCACCACAGCAAAGAGAGAGAGGGAGACTGCATCAGAGGCAGAGCTTGGAAGGCAACATCCTTGCATCAGGACCTAGAGCCATTGCCTAGGGTCCCTTTGGCAAGTGGGTAAAATTTCTTCTCCATTTAAAATGTTTAATAAGAAGAGGCCATCGAGCCATCGTTTGCATTATTATCGTTTTGACTCTCTTTATAGCTTCTGTGTATTTGTGTTTTAGTTTTAATTTAACCAGAGAATACCTTAGCATACTGTTTTTCATTAAATTTCATGCTTTTGAGATCCCCTACTTTCTGCCTGTTACCAATAGTTTAAAGAGTAGACCACGCTCTTTAAGCTGGTGTGATTTCATACACTCATGCGACTAATCCACCACAACAATTTCTTTAAAGAAAAGGATGAGAAACTTGTAGAAAGTCATGCAGTCTCATTAGAAACAATGGAAAATAGGTTGCAGTAGTCTTTTCACTTTTTTCATGACCCAATAGTTGATGTGTTGGATGATATCTGCAATAAAATTCCTTCTCCATTAGCTAATTGTGAGCCTGAAAATAGTTTTGATACAAAATTGATCCAATAGCTGACTTCATTGTCTTGTTCAGCGGATGTTTCATTACGAAGCTCATACCAAGATTTGTAGTCATGTCAGGAGAGTAATGAAGAATATTTTTGTTTTTTTTTTATCATCAGGAAAAAATACTCATTCACAAGTTTCAGGATCCTTTTGTCAGTTTGTTGCAGTCATCAAATAAAGGAACCATAGATGTTCGGAAAATTTCAAAACCAAGGTATGGAGACTACCTAGAGCAGAGCAGTAATGTATTCAATGGGCTGGAAATCAATATATATTCATATGAAGATCCTTTCTCAACATTCTTGAGGTCAGCTGGTGGGCTCGTTCTTTGCAATTTCATCAAGATTGAATCTGTTGACAAGTTTTCATGGGAGTTGCCTTTCAATAGTTCTCTCTTCTTGCTCATAAGCAAGCACTTGCGTAGAATTCAAACAGTAACCAGAATGCTTACATGGTTGCATTGGTTGTTCCATTTCACTTGATCAGGTGGTGTATGGATCAATTAGAGTAGGTTTCTTTGAATAAGATCAATTCTGAGCATATTTTTTAGTTTGTCAGTTATGTTTTAGTTTTGAGTCAGTTTTGAGTTAGTTTATTGAGTCAAGTTTCTTTCAGTATTCAGTTTGGTTTTAGCTATTGACTCCATTGCCCAAGGAAATAGGCACTTGGTCTATGGTGTTCTTGGCACCTCCAAGGAGCTACCATCCACAGCTAGAGCCAATGTTAGTGTCAGTATTTGTGTAATATTCCTAAATTAGAATGCATATAATAGGAATAATAATTTTTCTTTTAAAATCTAGATGGATGAATAAATGGGCAAGGAGGTTCATAAATTTCTTAAGTATGAATAAAAATCCGTCATAGTGTGAAAAGGGATCATGAAATAACCAGATCAAGCATCCACATTTGTGAACAAGGTCTAAACTATGTGGACAAGGTTAGGTTTGACCAAGTCAACATGATTTATCCTCAAAGAGTGGATCCTAAATAAAGACAGCTCAATGTGAATGAAAATCAAGCTAGCTAGTCAAAATGAAGACACCTTGAGTGTGAAAGGAGACAAGGCATGAAGACTCAGTCAAGGATGATCCTATCAATATTGATCCAGTCAAAATTTACTAAATCAAACTATGCTGTAAAAGGATTACCCTCACTAATGAAGACAACGTAATTGTGATGGAGGAACCTTTGCATGGAAGCAACCTCATAGTGGGTGGGACCCTTGGTGAGGAAGCTCATCAATTATATAATGGAAGAGATGGCAAGCATATGGGCAGATTGGAGATTATATTTCATATGGTTTTTTTAGACTTCCTACATACTTTGGCTATTTATCTAAGTTTTTTGCACTACTTAGTGCAAGGGTTTTCCCGAGTGGGGATTCCCTACTCTTTCTTGGAGATCTTGTCTAAGAAATCTAAGAGGATATTTCAGAGCTACATTTTCCACTACCTGGCACTGGACCAAGCATTTAAATTCAGCAAAAATGTAGTCCCTTCATAAAACTGTGTTATTTCTTAAGGTGTGCAGTGGGAGGGGTCAAAACCCCATTTTTGTGAGCTAGTTTCCCAAGAGAAGGAACAGCCTTTTCTCCAGAAAGCTAGAGGGAGTATCTACAGCCATTTATTTCCTTGTTCAGCCATTTTTATGTAGAAATTTAGCTACCGAGCATGATTCAGCCACATATCTGCAGCATCTCTCTCTTGTATATCTTTTATGTCAATAAACCTTTGTCGGGTCTTCTTGGATCTGTATAAAAGAGATTAGATCTATGTTTTATGCCTCATTGAGTATTATAATAATAATATCTGATTTCTCTTTCTATTTTCTGAGTTTGAACTCCATTAGACTACGCAATCTCTTATGCAGCAATTTCTGTGTGTTGCAGTCTTGGGGTTTTGTCAATTTTAAGATGTTTTGAGCGTGGGAGGCCTGTTTAACTAGGCTAAAGGCATTTGTTTCTGAAAATATTTTGCATGCATGTCCTATATTTTCTATTATAAGGGAAAAAACTATTATTTTTCACTTTTATAACTCCATCTTCAGAAAATAATGTTTTTGGGGCCAAAATTGTTGCTTTTCCCCAATTGGTGACATTGTATAAAGGCATAGTTTGTTTCTGTGATTGTTTTATGATGGATATCTGTTTAAATACACTACATTATTTGATTACTTGATTCTCTCCAACTTTTGAATACCTTAGGGTATTCTTATTTTTGTAGAAAATCCCTATTTTGGGATATTACAGTGCTATCAAAGCTCTAATCTTGGCTCAGTCTGTGTTCTTCATTATGGAGTCTTCTCATGGGGAGGAGAAGATATTCAAGAGAGATCAAAACAAATCCTTGTTGTCTGGAGAAAAGAGGTTCTCAAAAATTCTCTTTCCAAATCTGCAGGGCAGAAGCAAGGGCATCAAAGAAATGAGGAGGGAAAAACATGAAGATCCCTCAACAAGATCTATACAAGAGGAATATTCTGAGTCCTCATCTTATGGATATGAGCACTCAGTCATATCATCAGATATACCACGTTCTATCAGTAACTTCTTCATGAAGAGTAAGAAAGGAGATGTGCCAAAGGGAGTTACTCTTGGTGATTATTTGTAGGAGTATGAAGCTCAATCTAAGGAGTTCAAAGATCAATTGAACTTCCAAGGGTTTTTCCAAATTAAGGAGGAAAGGAGCACAAGGAGAAAGAAGTAGGGTGAGGGTATATTATTTCTATCTAATTTTTATGGATCACCTCTATGTCCAGCTAGGGCTTGGGTGAAGGAGCTAGACACCTATGTGCAACAACATCAAGTTTCATAAAATGAGGCCATCAAAGTAGCAGCGCTGCATTTTGAGGGTAAGGCTTATGCTTGGTGTTTGTTTGAATTTTTTCCTTGAAAAATGAAAATACATCTACTTATGCACAGTTCATTAAAAGAATAGTAGAAAGGTTTGATGGAGAATCATGTAAAACACTTTCTCTAGAGGCTATCAAACCATATCAAACAAAACTTTTGCATGGGTTGGGAGGATCTATAAATCCAAATCCATTTCTGGAAACTATTGAAGAGGATGTAAACTTGTCTGATACCTTTTCAAGGGAAAGATCTCCATTAAATGAAGAGCTTTCTTCTTAAGAAGAAGAAATGAAGACTCCTGTAAGGGAGACCAAGATCTAAGGTCTTTTGTTGATGATGAGGTATTTTCAACTGTTGGGGGGAAGGAAGAGGAGGCTGGGGATAATAGTGCAGTCATGAAAAGAGCACATCTAGAACCTCATGGAGAGGAGGAAGGAGAAATTTCTCCAAGTAGAGGACCTTTTGCACTCTTGCAAGGAGTTCCAAAGGATCTCACATATGGAGGTTGTGGCACAATCCATTTGCAGCATGTGCCATCATTATCAAATGGTGAGAATCTGAATATTGCATAGAATAAGAGGGAGGGAAAGCACCATATGATGAGTACACACCCCTCTTTATCTCCAAATATTGATGCACAAAGAAGGCAGGAGGGTCTATGCAAGGATGGCCAAGACCAATCATTCCATACATCTATACATCCTGCTCTATGCCTTGATGTCTCTTTGAAGGGAGGCATTCCACCAGGGAGACCCCCTGATTGGAAGAAATATAAAGTGTTCTCTCATCTATCTACAATAGAAACATATTTTTCTAGAGAGGGAACCTTGAAAGGAGCCACTAAAACGCTGAGAACCATTGATGGAAGGCTAAGCAATTTTTTGAAATTGACTTTGCTATATTCCATTAATCTATTTGCGTTGGAAAGGATAGATTTAGGAATTTGTGTTGATATGAGCATAGTATCAAAAGGCCACTCCATAGCTTTGGGGTAGCAAAGGATACTTCAATATATAATGAAAATTTCTGAATATAACAAGAAGATATTTCCATTTTTGTATGCAGGAGAAAAACTGTGGAAGTTTTGGAGAAGGAGAACCTTTCAAAAGGAGGATGACTCTCCTAAACTTCAATCTTGTCTTGAGAAAGATCAGTTGCAAGAGAGGCAACAAAAGAAAGTTGGGAATACTGCAACATGTGAATTTGACATTCAACATGTCAAGGAGGAGAGCCATCATATGACAGATGCCTCATTTCGTAATTCTACAGCGTTGTCAATGTTTGGAAGCCTAGACCCTTATTGGGAGTCCCAACTCTTGATGGAATATTCCAAGGACCTATTCACATGTAAGGTTCTTGATGGGCAAGAAATGGCTGGGAATTATAAGGTGGTTGATGGAATCATTTATGTTCATGATTAGGTCTACTAAACTAAAGATTCCAAACTCAAGAATAAACTAGTTAACACAACCTATGAGGTCTTGCTTTCAAAACCCACTGGTTTCATTAGAGCATATCATACTATCTTAGATGGATTCATGTGGGAAAATTTCAAAGAGGAGGTGCACTCTCATATGAGTAAGTGCATGGATCATTTGCCGGTTAAGGATGAACATAGCTCTTGGGAAGAGTTATCATTACCACCTCCTTATTCATTGAGTGTGAGCAGGAGCTCATTCATGAGCTACATTTCTGATTTAAACCAAGTGTATGATAAACATGGTATTGCTGAACATCATGATATATTTATTATGTACTTGCATCTTCTTAAAACTCATGTGCAGGACTTGGCTCCAAGAGGGGGCACTCTTTCTTATGGGTCCAAGAAGGATGGGGTAGCAAACAAGTGTTGGAATGAACACTTGTCATATTATATTCTATGGCAATTGGGGGTAAAACTGTGCTGGTTGCACATGAGAAACCATTATCCTTCTCCTTTATTTTATATGTTAGCTAACATGATTTAAATTATGATTCCATATGTTGAAGATGTTCTTTTCTTTATTGAGGATATGATTGGGGGAGAGGCAAATTTGTTGAATGTGTCCTTGGGGAAAGAAATTTCCCACACCTTTTGCACTACATGCTTCAAGGGGAGCATGGGGAAAGATATGGCTACCATGGTAAATCACTTGTTTCTCCATGAGGTAGGCCATATGATTGTTTGGAGCACTTGGGACATACCTCTAATGAGTATTTAGGAGGAGATTTTCTATGAATTACCAAGCTAGGAGGTAATTCATTTCATTTGGATAATAGCATGGAGGTGGGAGACCTTCATTGATGATGAAATTCCCCATGATTGTCATCACTTCTATCTTGAGAAGGCCACAAGGAGAAGAGGAGAGATTTTGCAGCACCCTTACAGTTGCTTGAGGACAAGCAACATTTGGGAGGGGAAGACTATAATATTCCTAAATTAGCATGCAGTTAATAGGAATATTAATTTTTCTTTTAAAATCTAGATGGATGAATAAATGGGCAAGGAGGCTCATAAATTGCTTAAGTATGAATAAAAATACCTCATAGTGTGAAAAGGGATCATGAAATAACCAGATCAAGCATCCACATGTGTGAACAAAGTCTAAACTATGTGGAAAAGGTCAAGTTTTACCAAGTCAACATGATTTATCCTCAAAGAGTGGATCCTAAATAAAGACAGCTCAATGTGAATGAAAATCAAGCTAGCTAGTCAAAATGAAGACACCTTGAGTGTGAAAGGAGACAAGGCATGAAGACTCAGTCAAGGATGATCCTATCAAGATTGATCCAGTCAAGCTTGATTAAATCAAACTATGTTGTAAAAGGATTACCCTCACTAATGAAGACAACGTAATTGTGATGGAGGAACCTTTGCATGGAAGCAACCTCATAGTGGGTGGGACCCTTGGTGAGGAAGTTCATCAATTATATAATGGAGGAGATGGAAAGCATATGGGAATATTGGAGATTATATTTCATATGGTCTGTTTAGACTTCCTACATACTTTGTATGTTTAGCTAAGTTTGCTGCACTGATTAGTGCAAGGGTTTTCCCGAGTGGGGATTCCCTAATCTTTCTTGGATATCTTGTCTAAGAAATCTAAGAGGAGATTTCAGAGATACATTTTCCACTAACTGGTGCTGGAACAAGAATTTACCTTCAGAAAAAATGTAGTCCCTTCAGAAAACAACGTTATTTCTTAAGGTGTGCAGTGGGAGGGGTCAAAACCCCAATTTTTGTGAGCTAGTTTCCCAAGAGAAGGAACAACCTTTTCTCTAGAAATCTAGAGGGAGTATATACAACCATTTATTTGATTTTTCAGCCATTTTTATGCAGAGCTTGGGTGATTCAGCCACAAATCTGCAACAACTCTCTCTTTTATATCTTTTCTGTCAAGAAACCTTTGCCGAGTCTTCTTGGATCTGTATAAAAGAGATTATATATTTGTTTTATGCCTCATTGAGTAATATAATAATAAGATATGATTTCTCTTCCTATTTTATAATTTTGACCTCCATTAGACTACACAGTCTCTTATGCAGCAATTTATGTGTGTTGTAGTCTTGGGGTTTTGTCAATTTTAAGCTATTTTGAGCATGGGAGGCCTGTTTAACTAGGCTAAATGCATTTGTTTCTAAAAATATTTTTCCTGCATGTCCTATATTTTCTATTCTAAGGGACACAACCATTATTTTTCACTGTTATAACTCCATCTTCAGAAAATAGCATTTTTGGGGCAAAAATTGTTGCTTTTCCCCAATTGGTGACATTGTTTAAAGGCATAGTTTGTTGCTGTGATTGTTTTATGATGGCTCTGTATTTAAATACACTACATGAGTTGATTACTTGCTGCTCTCCAACTTTGGAATACCTTATGGTATTCTTATTGTTGTAGAAAATCCCTATTTTGGGATATTACAATTTGCATACTTCCACTAGGGATCAAAACACATTTGCATGTGCATCTTAGGTGTCCTATACTGAATAATTTTTTTATCATTCCGTTAGGTCATAACATAAATTTTCTCTGTTGGTGGTTGTCCTTGTCAAATAAACTTTTTCTCCCTCCAAGATTCATATTTCTGACTCATTCCCATATCCCTTTGAGCATAAGAACACTTATGAAAATTCTTTGTTTCACTTGAGAGTCTTTAAATAAAAATTTCATTCAAAATTAGGTCAAAAATAAATTTCATTAGGTCATTATGGTTTTAAATTTTTCAATGTCACTCTTTCATTCCAATGAGGTCAGCACTTATATGAGAGGGATTGATTATGATCATCATGATGTTTTCATTATACTTCAAAGGTTGTATTTTCAACTTTGAAGACTTTTTTTTATCAAAATGCCATTTTGATAGAAAAGTCACTTATGTAATTTTTTATTTTTTTTAATGTAATTTTATGCTACTATATGTAATAATAAAATCCCAAAGTTGTCAAAGTGAACATGTCAAGCGTCAGTGAGAAAAAGAGAAGCCAATTCCATGACTTCAACAACCTACAATGCAAAAAGTGTCAAAGAGTATCAGTGACAAAGGAAAAAGACTTCAAAACATTAGAAAATGTGGTTATTAAAAGTTAAATCAAAATCCTCTTAGTTATAAATCCCATAAAACATTTCAAAAGAGTCATTGTTTCCTTTCAAAACATCAGGAGCATTCAGCAAAGAAGAAATTTGTGAGTTTTTGAGTGAAATTGTGCTAAGTTTCTTGGTGCTGCTAGTTCTGCACTTGGCGCTATGCGTTTGCACTTGACGCTGCGGTTGTGCACTTGGCGCTCCAAGTTTGAGCTAGCGCTGTGCACTTATACCTTGGCATTGCGCCCTTACTCTAAATTTTCAATGTGATTTGCAAAGACGTTGCACGCCTATAGATTGGCACTGCACATTTGGAAAAGCACTCTGCGCTCACTAGTGGCGCTGTGTGCCTAGCTAGGGAAGGCTGCTAAGTGATCTAGCAACCCAAATCACTTCAAAACTTCTCCAAACTTTTCCAAAGTCCTCAAAACAGCCCTCAAAGTAGTAAGTACATATTTTAACCTTGCTTTTAAGCTATTTGGTCATTCTTAAATGAATTGAAAAGGAAACACTAATGAAACCCTAATTACAAGCTTGTGATCACTATTTATACCCTTGTTTCATCTTCCTAAAATAAATATCAGTCATAAACAAGGTATTTTCATTGATTTATGGATTTCATTGATCTATTTTGTCCCTACACTCATTCCCTTTCACTCATTTCCTACACTCATCCCCTTTCCCCGCATTTCATTTCACTTACACCCTAGGGTTTCACAAAACAGAATTTGAAAATGTCTGAAGAAGAGGATAGTGGCATTGTTGGTGAGGCACAAATTCCAAGGAGAAATGATCACAAGGGAGGGAAAATAAATAGATTTGAACCCATCACCACAAGGGAACTCATGGCCTCTCCTCTCATTGTTTCTTGCTTTAAACATGTGGGCTTCTTTGATTTCTGTGAGAGAGTGCGGCAACTCCAAAATCACCCGGAGTTAATAAGATTATTCATCATCAATCTACATGACAAGTAGGTAAATCTTGTTGGGGTTACTTTTTAGATTTCCACCAATGCCATTGCAGCTGCTACATGGATACCTAGTGTGGGAGAGAGGTGGTTTAAACAAGAAAACTTGGACATGAGTTATTTTGAACCATACCTCAAACCTAGGTATAAATATCACAACATATCCATTTTCCCTTTTTCTCATCTCCTTGACCAGTATGTGCCCATGATGAGGATAATGATGAAATACTTCACTTGTGAGGGAAGGTTTTCCTGTCTCTACTCATACCATATCCGTCTTCTTATGCATTTCACTAGAGTTAGAATGCTACACATACCATGCTATCTTTTCCGTGGAATTGACAAGATGGATTACATTTTGCAAAAGAGGGATTACACTAAGAAAATTCAGAGCCTTTTTCATCATTCAATCATCAAGATGGTGGTCATGCATCAGCTTCAGTAGAAAAATATTCCATGGGATGCATTCATTGCAAATGAGGTTTTCACTACCCCGCCTATTCATCATGACCGAGATATTCCTTCATCATCTCATTCTACCATATCCACTTCTCCATCACATCCTATTGCTCATACATCACCACCACCTCACATCCATTCCCCTCATGTTGATCCTACCTCATCACCTTTCTACAACCCTTCACCATCACATCATGATACAAGAGCATCAAGCAGTGAAAGGGACATTCAAGAAGCTTGCACCAAATTGACTAATATTGAGCCATTTTCCTCGACCTATCAGAGAGGCCACATGCATGTGTTTGCTTCACATGGTTTGAAAGGAGCCATGACTTCTTCATCAGCAAAACAGGTAGACAAGGGCAAGTAAAAGGCTACAGAGCCTATCATTATTGAGCAGGAGGACAAACATGAAACTGAGCAGGAGTTTCAATTGATTGAACTTGATGATGACGATGAGGTTAGAATCATCAATGCATTGATCAGAGGTAAGGATGCCAATATTAGTGAGCTTCAAGCTAATCTTCGTAGAGCAAGGAATGTGATTTACTTTCTTGAGCTAGAGAATCAGCAGCTAAAGACAAAGCATACCATCAGTGAGGTCAGGGAAATTAGAGCTCAGAGAGAGGCCAGAAGGGCTAAGGCATTGCTGGATGAGACCTTGGGAATATTTCATGACAGTGATGATGAGAAAGATCAACTTCCTAGACAAAGACCGAGGACCATTAGACTGAAGAGGGCTTTAGCCCGGGAAAGGTAGAAAGAGGCAGAATTGGTAGAGCAACTTACTCCAAGTGAGTTTCTTTCCATAGATATTGACGAAGATAGAGAGTCTTGGCTTGAGAGAACCAATTTTCATCTGGAGATATTGTTAGAGAAAGCCAAGAAGGACACTGATATTCAGAGGAAGATGGCGAAGCACTATGCCATGAGAAACAGGATTGCAAGGGCCAAGCTCAAACGTGCCCATGCAAAGGTTTGGGATTTGACCGAGTCAAAGGATAAATAGAAGTTGAATATTATTGCTGAGGTGTCCCTCTAGGCCTCCAACCCTTGATCAGCAAGAAAATTCCAAATTTTGGCACTTTTGGCAAATTTTGATTTTTGGGACAATTTAGCATGCAGAAAATGTGCTAAATGCACAGCGCCACTGGCGTTGCGCTCTTTTTTGGGGCACCCAAATGCAAAATGGTCATCATCCTCATGTTCCTAGTGATTATTACATCAACCTCAAAACGTTTCAGGAGATTTGGAGTAAAATGGGTCCCTCAAAAGGACAAAAAACCATCAAAACATCATGTTTCTGCCCTCTTTTTGACCCTAACACTGCGCGTTTACCAGTTTTGGGAGAACGGGTTTTTGATAGGGAATAAGGACATAATTTGTGAAACTAGAATCATAATTGGAAAATATACTTAGATATATTTCCAATGAGATATCATGGAGCTCATTTGGACATCGGGAAGGCCTCCAAAATTTGGATGCAAGTCAGGTCATTTTTTCTGTCATGGCACTGCACGTTTACCAAGGAATTGGCAATTTTCACTATTTTCAGCATTTTTGACTTTGTGATTGGGTAAATGGGAAAATTACTGATGTAAATGGTCAATATAGATGTAAATATCATTTTTTCAATTTTATATAGGGTAGATGCATAAAATAAGTCTACTAGGAGGTCAAATGAATCAGTTTCCTCTCTTTTAGAGGTAAATTGTTGAGTTTTCCTAGTCTTCAGATTCTTGTTTGGGAGTAGGTGAAGCATCTCCTCCTCTAATGGATTCGACTCCCTGAGGATAGGGAGAGTGGTTTTGAAGTATTTTGATGTATTTTCTCAGTAATTTTTTGAGGTTGGACTCACTTGGAGCTTTGGCATCTAAAGATACATTTTGTATAAGTTTGGCTTGGACATTAATGAGAAATTTGTAGCTATTTCTTTGGGATCCATGTGGTATGCAGTGTTTGACATAGTTTCTTTTCTTTTATCATTTTTATGAATTTATTGTAGCTCATAAACCATTTTCATGTCTATGATATGCTTAATTTCAAGTTGAAAAGCAAAATTCATGATTCATGCTCTATTTTTGGAAATTTAGCATAATTTGTTTACTTTTTTCAATTTAGGGAGAATTCATTTAAGATGCTCTTCCTAACTCCTCACCAGTATATTCAACTCACCATAATCATCCTTTGAATTTCAAACCTTCTACCTACCTTTCCCCTCAGAACCCCTGCAAATTTTGACCTAATTTACTTACCCTAGTTGTTTGACTCCTCCTGATCCAGCAAACCCTATACAATCAAAATCAAAACCCCCTGTACTCCTTGGCTAGCCTAAAATATCTTTCATCCAGCCCTCTTGGTTTTGATTCTATTGATAGATCCCTCTCTGACTTGGTAGGGCTAGATACCAAGTCTAAAGTTTGGTTTGAGGTTACCTCAGGATTGCCTTCTCAGCCTTGAGGTTCAATCTGAGTGATAGCAGAGCCCTATAAAGGCTTAATGGGTGTTTAATTATTTTTAGGGGGAATTTTAGAACCCAATACAGATATATATTCTACAATATTCCCTAGGAATCAATTCAAACTATTTCTTCAAACAAGACTTATGAAATTCAAAAGAAAATACACACCTTTTTCTTGCTTTTGAGGAGCTTGGTATTGAAACTGAATTATCTCTTTGATTTCGGATCTTCAATATCTGAAATTTAGTCCTGTAGTATCCCTCTGAACCTTATTTCGAATGCCTTGGATCTGACCAGATTTGGATTCTTCAAGACAAAGTTATGCCCAATATCCCACAATGACCTAATTATGGACTGGTTCAGTAGACAGAACTTGTATGACCTTCCACGTGTCATTGTTTCCTCCTTCAACTCTAAAATTGATGCATAGGAAACTACATTTTGTGCACTTGTGGCCACTTTATACATGATTCCAATCCTATGCTTAGAAATAGAGTTATGATGATTTTCCCACGATCACCTCTTTGAGATGAAATTCAGGAGCCTAAAAAAAAAACCTAACTTCCACAAACCATATCTCCAAAAATATTGTGAACCAAGCTCTGAAATTTTTACACAAATTTCCTCAAGATTTCAGCTTCGCGTGATGAAAATTTGATCTTCTAAACCTTCATATAAAAAAATGTATAGTTATAATTCCACAATGACCTGTTTGGAGCAGCGAAACCCTAGAATCCAAAGCTTTGATACCAAATGTTATGAAACCAACTCCAAAAATAGAAGAAAAGAGAGATCAACACCTTATAAATAAGCCACTTTGAGGGGGAAAACTCTTTTACATTACATAAATGAACAATTCTTGGATGATACAAATGACAAAACCTCCTTCTATATATAGGATTCCATGGGGTCACAATATAATCCTAGCTGACATAACAATAATAATGTAAGGGCACAATAATAACAATATTGGGGTTACATGGGTACAACAATAACAATGAGTCTACACTAACAACAATAATGGACTACACTAGTAATATAGGGACCTAACAATTCACCTCACCTACAATGGCACCCACACTCTTCTAAGTCACACATCCACTTACACTAGATGAAAATCATCCATCTATTCAATAGGGATACATTGGAACTCTTTACAACTCTATAAGTTCTTTGCAAACATCTTCAGAGTTCCAACCAATAATCCCCATGGATGTCACCTTTCAAATTGCATATTCACCAAAAAATTCCTCCCATCAAGCAACCAAATTTATGGAAAAATTTCAACACTTTCAACAATAGGTTCATGATTCCCTACCAAGATCCAGTGCCAAGTACAAAAAACAACATCCTCAACATCAGGTTCTATGTAATTTTCGGGGTAAAACTAATGGGATTATGGAAACCAAGATGAATGGTACTCACCAACATAACCTACAACTCTGTCGAGTGGTTAACACATGGAAGGTTCGTCACCAGGGAAAGTGGTTCACCAAGAACTAAGTTCAAAAAACATTTCCTTATGTAATGAGGCAAATTTAAGAAATGGGGATCATTGTGTTATACATAATATACGATTTTGGATAGAAATATATTCCCTAATATACTTCATGGCATAGTCTATAAAAAAATAAAGCAAAGAAGCAAATTTTTTCCTTAAAGTAAATAAACAATGCATGAAGACTGCCTGGAATATGTCGTATGCTCCGCTCCTCTATTGGCTTGTACGCTCCAATCCTAGCTCTGATCACTATAACTAGAACCTACACAATCAAACAACACAAGTGTAGAATCATCTAATCACTTTATTCAATGGATCAACATGGTGTTGAAATACATGAAATCATAACATCATATATATGGAAATATTTAACTCTTTGTATTAATAGAAATGGAGGGAGTTACAACCAAATATAGGAGTTGTTCTTGTAGAATAACTCCTCCAATTTTACTTGTCATTCCTTGCCACAAAGTGTACCTCTATGTCACCCTAATACTCTCATGGAAACAACATGAGGGTAGAATCTATCTCCAAAATCCAACGCCTAGCTTATGGATGGCCACAAATATATAGAAAAGGATGGTAAGTTAAGAGTTATTATCCATTTAAAAATATAGGTTTGAGATCTACTCTTGATGGGAGTATGAGCTCAAGAAATAAGGGGTGAAATCTCCAAGGTAGGATAGGATAGGATTCGAGACTTTCATCCAAGGTAAATATTTACACCATGATCTGAAAATGGGTTGGATAACTTGTTATGCTTTTCAAGAACCTTCCACTCAGTTAGACAGATAAAATATCTAGCTTGTACTTGACTTTTTGTGGAATTTATAATTGAAATAGGTGTATGATTTTTAATTGTTTAAGTGTCTTAAGTCCATTTTATTTTGCTGAAATTAAACATGTGTAACAGCAATATAGTGTAGCAATTAAATATCAACACATTAATCTAGGAGTTCACCCAAATATCGTGGGCTACGTCTCCTTGAGCTCTTGTCATCTTGACTAGCCTCTCTAGGATTATGGAAAATTTTATTTTAAAACTTCCACACTTAACTCCAATGGTTACTGAATTGAACCAATGGGCTTATAATACCATCTATATCCTTTTCATGGTTGTCATCACTCTGCAAAGAGATCTAGGCTCCCTTAGAATTGATTCCTTCTGTCGATGCACTTAAGCTACCCTGAGATTCTCTATGGCACTAACTCCTTCAGAATTATTTTAATTTCCCTGAAACCTCACCTACTGTCTCCATCACACATCAGAGACCAAAAATGGACTGATCATTTGCTCAAAATCAACATTTCATCCCCAAACTAGGCCTTCTTCCATAGTTGACCCTCTGCTGCCAAAAAATTCCTTGTAGGTTATCAACCTCTAGAAGTCCTCAAATGGCTCTTAAAATCCCTTCATTGGATTCAGAATTCCAAAAACAGTCAGAATAGACTATTGGCTCACTGAAATTTTCCTCTGGTTGCTCTGGTTTCGCCTCCAACACTTGGTGGCACCCCTTGGCTCTATGGTCAAAGAAAACTTCTATGTGGCTTCTCAAGCTCTATAAATCTTCAAACGCTTCTGAAAAATCCTCCAATGGATTCATAATTCTCATTATAGTCATAAATTACTATTGGTTCTTTGAATAAGGCCTCTAGCTGCCTTGGCTAGGTCCCGAACTGCTGCTGGAACTTGCTGGCTCTGGTGGCCCTTGGAACTTCACTGAAGCATATAGGATTTAAAAAGTCCTATACAGGCTCTAAAAACCACACCATTAATTCCACAAAATATGAAACATCCAAAATTGACTATTGGATTACTGAATAAGGCCTCTAGCTCCCCTGGCTAGGCCTCAAACTGCTGTTGGCCCATGGTGGCCCTAATGGCCCCTAGAACTTCTATGAAGAAAAAACATGCCCAAAGTCCTCTGACGGCTCTGTAGACCTCACCAATGAGTCTATAATGTTGGAGATAGTAGAAATTGATTATTTTTACTCCAAAATTGGTCGAATCTAGCTCAAGATAGAGCCTGAACTCATTTTTGTCCAGTGTCCCCTACATCAACTCCACCAAATCTGGAGCACTCTAGTTAAATGGAGATAAAATGGGAACTCCCCCACTTTAGGCACGTTTTCACCAAAAATCCACTAGGATATCCATGGTATTAAAGGTTTCAGTTGGGCATATGGTCGGAATATGCAGTCACGGTTGGCGGTTAACGAATTTCAATGCCAATAAACTGCATTTTTAAACACAGAACCATCATAATTTTAAATGCATGTGATAGGTTTCAAGGGTTATCTGAAACTGTCGATGGAAAGGGCTTAAGGGTTAGGCCCATGGTCATGGGGTCAAATTCATATGGGAGGGGCTGGCCCCTCTGCTCCCCTAATGCGGAATACCATAAACCTTATTATAAACTTGCAACATGAATATGTTAAGAAAGATTCGTAGACCAGTTGGTAAGGCGGTGTGCATGCAGGTAGCAGGTCTTGGGATTGAGCCCCGGGGACCCCCAAAAATTTTATTATACCATTCCTGGGCCATGTGGCAGCCTCCAGGCCTGCCACGTGGTAGCTCCTAATTGGCTGAAATCAAAGCACGTGTTATTAATCCACAAATCAAAATGTGCCACTTGGCATGATATTATTGGTGCAAATCAGAATATTCTGGGGAATATTTTGAGGAATATTCCAAGAATATTCTCTTTTTAATTTTCCCAAAATTCTAGTAAAACCTGGTCAAAGTCCAAAAATTGTAGTTTACTGGACTTTTTAAACTCCAATAACTTATTCATACGGTGTCAGTTTTTCGAACTATTCATGGCACCGAAATCAGGAAGATGAGATATATTCAGTCGCTCAGGTTTGGCACACTTCTGAACACTTTGAATTTTGAGCTATCACTTAGGTCCATGATCCAGTTTTGATCACACCTCCCCATTGGGAAACTTTTGGACCCAAAAATATTGATATACTGATATGTACATTAGATGAGAGTACAACACCCTCTTCTTTTCAGCCTCCATAAACTTGCCTTGCCTAGCTAGTGCCTTTGAACCACAACTCGAAGGTAGTCGAAAATTCCCTTCCTGGATGCACTTGTCCTCCTGTCAAGAACTATCTTCCTTATACTCACTCAGAAATTTCTGGCGAGAAATTTACAGAAGGTAGTTGAACATCACTTCCTTGATCATCGATCCAAGGTGGATCAAACAAACGTGAGATTACAACATAAAAAATTCATACATAACTGAAATTTTCATATGTACAAATGAGTGTATGTCTTACTGTGTCAAGAAGTCAAACCATTTGTTACCAAGCCACTTCCACAGCAACTTTTTCTGCTGCAAATATTCTTCATGTGAAACATACGTTCTCACATCAATGATGGAATCCTTGGTTCCACTTTTTCCAGTATTTATATCCTCTTGCCTCATGTGCTTGGGATGATTAGTTGGATGCAATGTCCAACAATGGGCAACAACATGTCCCCTCTTCTAGCAATGTGTGCAAGTCTTATGCACCTTATTTTCAAGTTTCCTTTGCCCCAACTGCTTCTTGTATTCCTTCATCCTCTTCCAGCATATTGAAACATCATGGTTAAACATACCACAATATGCATAGAAACTCTTTCTTCCATTCAAGCATGCAGAATTGTCATGCCTTGGAGAAACATAATCAACTTGAATATGGGAAGAATTATACCTCAAATGCTACTTTTCATGTCCATATTTTTTTCCTTCTTGAGGAGATGAACTAGTGCAGGTTCCAGGTTTCTTTTGAAGACTAACATCAGTGTTCATGTCTTGAAAACTGTCTGAACTCGCATGCTCACCATAAGCTGCATGTCTACAATTTTCTCATAGGCTTCAAACAATGGAAATCAACTTGAAACAAACTTGACATGTTTGTGGTTTAGAACTTGGAACAAAAGTTCTTTTTGAAGTTGTCTCACATGCCTTCATGGCTTTGGATTTTTCGCCATAAGATTGAACATAACCAAGACCAAAATTCTTAGGTTGTTCCTCAACCAAAATAGGATCAATCATGTCTTGTGCATGTTTACCTAAACCATTTCCTTGATAGCCCATTTTAAACATTAACTTGGACCCTATACCTCTATTGTACTTTTCAAATGAACCAACACATCTATCTTAAGAGGAAATTGAAGACAAATTAGAGTGACTTACCCATGCTTCACGCATGTTTTTGGTCAAAGCCTCTTGGGCTTGATGGAGCTGAATCTCCATCTCATGCATTCTTTGGAGAATTTCTTCCTTCTCTTGCTTCATAGCAAGCAATTTCTCATGAAGTATAGTGCTTTCTCTTCTATCTTCAAATAGAATCTGTACCATATCCTTCAAGATGTAGAATTCATGCTTCATGTATTCATCGAAGAATCTTGTGAAGGAGGAGGATTTTGAAACCTCACTTGCTGAAGTTTTCATTATGAAAATGAAGAAAATAACTTCAACAAAATTCACAAAGCTTTCAAAAAAATTGACAAGGCCTATAACATATTTCCCCCTAAAGCACAAATTTGGAAATGACAACTTATGACTGAAGTGCTTTACCTTGTGACAAGTTAGGATCAAGAAAAACCAACGAGATCATATTATGTTACAATACATTTACATCATGAAATCTCTAGTGAGGGAGGCATACCGATACTCAACACATAATCTAACATTACATGTACAATTATAAAAAATACATGTCCATTGTTGAAAAATGGTAGACCCATTACTGAATGACTGACTGTATGAACATAGCCATAGCCATAATTATTTGTGGCCTTGTATTAATACTGAAATCACAGCCTGGATGGATGAAAATATATCTGGGGTCTTCTATCTCATTCACATGACCATCCAATGTACAAGCTATTATAGATCAATCTGGGAACCATTCCTGATGACCTAGTTAAACTGGACATCATCCCTAGAACCAATGAAATAGGGTCTATCATCCCCTATCATTTCAGTTGCTACATGCCTGAAGACAAAGAACAAGAACAAATCATCCATGGATTCCATTGCAAGGTTTCCAAGATTTGAAGTACATGTTGTATCACTTATGAGCTCACCAACGCAACCTCTCAAGGGACTAACTACTTTGCATATGCAGTTACCTCCATTCAAGGGTGCTCTACAAAGCACTTCCCGACATTCAAAAGTGCGTTGGTCAAATGGGAGCAAAATTCTCATTGTTCCAAAATCTCCACATGTCAAGTGCCTTCTGGAAGATTCCATATGTGTCAAACTTTGAATCCATGTGTCCATATAACACCTCTGAGCTTGGGAACATGTCTTTCCTATTATTAGAAAGTCATTGATTGAGATACTACCTTCAGCTGCTCTATGAATTGAGCACAGATCATAATGCTTGAAAAGGAAGAAATTTGGTAAAGAAATGTCGTTGAATTCCCAATTGAGTATTTTATTTGAGTGATATGATGTTGGAGAGATTTTCATTATGATGAGGCTGGGATGATGCTGGAGTTAGTGACATCAAATCAATCACTGGTTGTAACCTCCCCCTTCTATCCATTAATAAAAATTGTTGTTCATTTTTCCACATATGTATCTATATATGTTTCTATCTTTCATATCATGGATTATTAGCTAATTATATGTTTCATGTTTCATTTATTTAACTGATTAAGGTAAATAGCCATCTTTATATTGCAATATCTTTACTTTTTAGTGTTCATACTTGTAGGAACTAGTCTGGTGATCAAAGTTAGATTGGAATCTACAGCAAGAGTGATAGAAGGAGAATAGGAAGCGCTTGGACCCCAAGCAAGTTTCTCCATCTTTCTGTGTGTCTATTTACTCTTAGGAAAAGTGTCTGCAAAGTCTTTGATCTATTTTTCTAAACGCATAGCACCACATTAGGGAATGTGTTTTATCTGTAATTCATAATTCCGCATAACAAATTGGCAACTCCACTGGGGAGTTTACCTTCATCCTTGGTGTGTTTACCTATGCTTATCCACCCTCTAGCATCTACTCTCAACTATTAGGCTTTTGAAACAAATAATTTCATTAGAATTGTGTTTAGTAGCTTGAATTTTGTTCTCTGCTGCACCCAACTCACAGTTGGTCAAGACATAGTGCTTTGCATAGCACTATCTCCCACTCAGGGGTGCTTTGCAACGCATTGTCTCCCCTTAGAGACTGTGTTTCCCCCTAATCCAACCAAATTACCTTTGAAATTTTCATTGCCATCACATTTAGCCTTTTGTTTGCTGTGTTTTCAATTGTCTGATACCTCATAGAGACCAGTGAATTTTCCTGAATCTTCCTCCTTTGAAAAGTAAGTTTGTTCAATGTCTCTTTAAGTGTTTTTCTTTATCATTGACAAATCAAATTCAAATTATTTTTATTTCTTCATTAGATCCATTTGTTTTCCTAAAGGAAATTGTCGTTAAATTCTTCGTTTCCTATTGGAAAAATTGTAGTTCTATTCTTCATTTTTCCTAAAAGAGAATTTTTTGTTAAATTCATCATTTCTCAAAGAAGAAAGCATTTGTTTTTTGTTGATTTGATGCATATAGTTTCCTTTTTGCAATCACATTAAGGGGACTGAAAATAAAAACCTGCATTTACATGTAGTGGATTGTGTATTTTTCATAGGAACAAATTAGGAAAGTTGCATATTAGTTTGTGCTCTTTGTTGTTTGCTCTCAAAACTAATTGCTCTCTCCCTTTAGTAGCTAGAATTTTCATTGAAAAAGCTAAAATTGAAAAGTTTGCTTATCATTTTAGTTTCAATTTTAGTAATTTCCATCACATCTTTGCGGTGAACCTTGAAATGAAAATTGATAAACAAGATCAACTTAAAATTTACATCAATTTACCTAAAAAAGCATTCGAACCATAACGATAGCATTTAGAAGTTCTGGGCTAGAGACATGTTCCGGAGTCATAAAACATAGCAGCTATCATTAATTGTATGTGATTCATTCTGAGTGTGATACCTCACTCCACGTACGTAAGTATATCATAGCTCGTCCATGTAACTTCAGGTATATCGGGCGGTGTTATAGTACGAAAAGTATAAAGGGGTACTCTCACTGTGCGGTTTCGCTCTAATACGAACTTGGGCCTCCACGTACCTTCAGTTATATTTTGGAGGACAAATTTAGGTTTCTATCCATCCATAGTGAACCAACTTGGCTTCCTTGTAAATTGTGATACACCGGACACAGCATTCGGGGAGATTGCTTTCCCGTACTTCTTGGTTCATCGGGAGGTATTCTGTAGTTCGTAGTTTCTTGGTAAACCTTTTGCCTAACATTACCCTTTTATTTTTTTATTTTTTTTTGGTTATAAAATAAATCAGTCATTGTGGAAGAAGAAAATCCCTTTCCCCATCGTTCGCGTAGACTTGCATTGAAACCACCTTTACCACCAGAAGTCACTTCTCATCGGCGAAGGTGACATTGCTCTAGCGAAACCAGTACCATCAGTACCTCTGGTGAAGCATCATATTCACATATACCAGAGTTGACACAAGTTTGTTTCTACAAATCATAGTTCATCTACTATTGTCGAGACGGAGTCCTTGCAGCTACCCGTGGGTACGATCCATCCAATCAGTGAGACCATACCTTCCGAACCTGACATTGTTCAACTGGAAGTTTATCTAGATCCCATCGTGCTTTAGGGGGTAGCTATTATTGTTCAAACTAGATATCATCCCCAGGAGCAATGAAATAAGGTCTATCATCCCCTTATATTTCAGTTGCTATATACCCTAAGTGAAGAAAATCTAGATCCCGAAGTCGAACAACCAGAAGTTGTTCCTGTATTGGTCGCTCCACAATCTATTGTAGCCATTAAGTCTCCCATATCACGTAGTCAACCACCTGCAATATACCTCGGGCCTGACGGCAAAGTTCTTCCACCTAGTTAGATTTCGATTGAAGAAATATCACAAGACGAGACACCTTTAACTCCAACTCATTTTGAGGAGGAGCTTTACTTGTACAAGTATTTTCCTCAATCACCTTCCTTTGCTTTTGTTGATCTTGTTTTACTTCAAGTTCCCGTAGATTCTATAGGGTATACAAAGGGTCATTTGACCATGGCTGAGATAACATCCCAGACTAAACCATCTATTTCAGCTGTGACAACATCTATTGTTGCTTCATAGTCGATGTTTTGTCCATTGACTTCACCCATGTCATCATCTGGAATCCTATCTAGTTCCTCCCTTATGAGTACTTAACGGTTTGATCCTTTAATCCCATATTCACTGCAATATCAAGCTAATCCCATTAGTTATTCTCCTTGGTGGCCCGTGATACCACAAAAATTCAATCGAAAAATTCCAAAATTCAATGAAAACCTTGAAGAAGACCCGCCAATTCATGTTATAACTTATCATTTGTGGTGCTCGTCAGACTCCTTAAATGATGACTCAGTTAGACTACGTATTTTCCATCACACACTCACTGGTCTGACTGCACAATGAGGATGGTTCTTTTTCTTTGTCAGCCTCATTAAAAAATGAAACAGAGTCCTGAGGATAGTTCGTTTACTATGTCGACCTCGTTAAAAAATGAAACAAACCATGAGCATAGTTATTTTCCTGTGTCAAGATCGTTAAAAAATGAAACAAATCCTCCCCTATAATGAGCCTTCATTCCATCCAGCTATCAGTAACCAGTAATCTACATAGGTGAATGAAATGAAGCTTGGGGGGCATCTACTCTTGTAGGGGGCATTTGACATGTGCTCTTGCAGGGGGCATTCAAAACATTCTTACCAATTGCACCCAATCAACAGCTGAAGTTTGGGGGCAAAAATAGGTTCAGAGCTCCAAAATGAAAATGGTAAAAATGAATAGTAAAACTCTTTTAATTAGTCATTTGATTATTTTCAAATCATATTTATTGCTGTGAATATGGTTTTATTCTATTTTTATCATGAAATAATTATTTTTAATCCATTTTATGTTGTTCTGAATAGGTTTGCAACTGATGAACATATAAGTCGTGCACATTTATTTCAAGAATGATTTGACCAAAAAGCATAATTTTATTCTTATTTTTTGAGCTTTGATAACAGTTAAAAAGGAACCCCTGGAGTCTTCTTTTAGCTCTTTTCAGACTCCGATAATGTGAAAATATTTCCGAGCACTTGTATTTTTGAGCTCATAAAAGTAAATGAATTGATATCTACTCAGTATAAGTTTAACCCTTTTCTGGACTGAGATAGATTATTTACGAAAAAGGAATGCCTTAGTTGAACATGGCTAGGAGGTTCTCTTAGATATCATTTTACACTTTTTCGGATCTGAGTGACAAATTTACGAAAAATTACCTATGGAGTTTTCTTTCATCCTCTTTTTCAAACTCTCTAAATATGAAAAAGGACCGGGCTTTCACTGTCGTTAGGCTCGTTAAAACATAAAATAGCGATAGGCTTGCTGATCATGGCAAGAATCGAGTTTCATTCATCGCTAGACTTGTTAAATTATTAAATAGTGATACATTTTCACCCGAAGGGTTGAATTATAGATCAAGAATATGTTATCCTCCTCAATCTTGTTAAAAAATAAAGAGGTATTGGTCAACAAATGACTGGGGAAAATTTGGAAAAGTGAATAGAAATTTTTGAGGTAGCAGGTCACTCTTGAACATGACCCTTCACTTCATCATCGTGACTGTTTGGGTTGGGTAATATTCTTGACAGTTCATTCATAACTATGGTTCATCATACCTTCACTTCGGTTTTGGGTCAATGTTTCCAACTCATCTTAGTGTCATTGATATGTTCAAGAGAAGTCATCCAGTGAATACTCATATTTTTGCAATACTCATAAACCTTCATTCTCATGAAATTTATCCCTGAACATTGCTATATCAAGTCACATTTTGTCTCTGAAATCATTAACTCCCGTTTCACAATAAAGTGACTTCATGTCAATGCAAAATCATCATCCAAGAAGTTCAATTAGAAACATCATCTTCCAGTACTATGAGGATTTTTACAGCATCGACAAGATCCTTGCTTTCAGACTTTTGACCGAGAGATTTTATTTGGCGTTCGACATCAAATCATCTATTCCCACCTTACAAAATGTACTGCAGTACCTTGAGGGCCATTAACATCAATGGTGGTTATTTCACGTTTGTTAACAGCTCACATTATTGGCTGATAATCAAACTATGTCTTACCATGTTCGACTACAAATAATATATTCACATGGATAGACTCGTCCCTGAACGATCGAGTGAACGAGATAAGAAGACCCCAGATCAAGTTTCAACCATCTGGGCTATGATTTCAGGATTGTTGTACACATCATTTGGATGATGACATTACATATAGATCATCATCCAAACATGGGCCTATATCTGTAGGCATGTCTATATTGGGCAAAATTCCAATATAGACGAATTTTTGCACTATGTACATGTTATTAGATAGTTTATGTGTTGAGCATGGGAATGCCTTCCCTTAGAAATTTGTGTTCAAGAGGATATATCATGATGTAATGTCTTGTAAGATTGATGCAGGTCGCCACTCCACTTCAGTTCTAGCCCATCACAGTGTAAAGCATCTCATTCAAATAATATTGTTATTATTATTCTGACTTCATGCTTTAGGGGGAAATTGTTATAGGTCAATTTGGGAACCATTCCCAATGACCTGGTTAAATTGGACATCATCCACATAACCAATGAAATAGGGTCTTGTTGGCAATATGACGCAGAGTGTTGTCCTTGATGGCAACCCACTGAATGAAGATGAAGACATGAGACTGTTGACATGTGTTGTCCTTGATGGCAATCCACCTGATGAAGTTATTCTTGACTTGATGGACTTGGTAAATGAGTGTTGTCCTTGAACATGAAGATGATGGCCACACTTGATGAAGTTGTGCTTAATAGAACATGTCTTGATGAACTAAATCTGATGTATCTACAGTGAGTATAGAAGGCAATGAAGAAAGGAATTCAGCATGTGATAGATCTATGATGAAAAGAGTATGTCTCTAGGAATACGCGGATTTGCCTAAGGGAAGTCACGTATGCATGCGGGAAAGAACGTTCCAAGTCGCGTATGGGAAAAAGTGCTCATAAAGTGCAAAACCAGGGGTAATTACCATGGTATTGACCCATTGTATTGGGTAATGATTCGTCTAAATGACCCTGTCCAGGAATACCATCGGAAGTAATGTGGTTTTGGCTCATGGTATTGAAAAATGGTAAACCTATATAAGGAGAAGAAATTCATTGTGCAAATCATGGGTGTGGGTGCAAGATGTCTGAGCTTGAATGAATAATTCTCTCCGAAGTATATCTGAATGGAAAGGGTTACAGTTGAATGATAGATCTGATTACATGATGCACTAATGATGAAGAAGGGTATCTAGATCTAAAATGTATTTTGTATCTGCTAGATCTGTTTATGGAAGGCTTAGATCTGAGATGAGGTGAACATCTGTCTGAAGTAAAAGGGTAAATCTGAACTAAATATCTGATCTGAAGAAGTATGCTTCTCTATAATGATTGAAGACCTATACGCTAGTTTGCTGCAGAGGAAGCGCGTATATACGCGGCTTAGCTGAAGAGAAAGCGCGTATGCGCAATAAAATTGGATCTGTAATATGTACAGCATTATACGCTGGTTTATGTGAACGGAAGCACGTATATACGTGACATCAGTGAAAGGAAAGCGCGTATGCAAACTAGGGTTTGCTGAAGTCTGTAGTAAGAAATGTCTGATCTGTTCTGCTGGTTTACTGATATCTGTCAGTGAGTTATATGTATCAGTTTCATGTTTGACTGTGCTTAAAAGTATGGAGTGGGTCCAGTCTGAAAATATGATGAAATGTGGCTTGCAAGTTGTGTTCTATTGAAGTTGTTGGATCCAGTGTGAAAATTGATGAAACGTGGTCCATAAAGGTGCTGAGGGTTGTAGCCTTCAGTTAGGGGGTTGTAGCTCTCTTCCAGGAGAGGCTGGTAAATGAGTCAGGGGGTCGTAGCTCCCTTCCAGGAGAGGCTGGTAAACGAGTCAGGGGGGTTGGAGCTCCCTTCCAGGAGAGGCTGGTAAACGAGCGCAGGTGGGTGCCTGCGTGCTGGTAGGAGTCTGCACCAGCACATATGTTGTAGATGTTTTCTCTATAATAAAATATTGAAGGCTGAGTAACTGCAGCGGTGGTTTTCTCCCGACTTGGGTTTCCACCTAAAAATCCTGGTGTTCATGTGTGATGCTTTGTGTGATGGTTTATTCTGTTGTTACTACACATTTTTACTGTCAACTTAACATCAGATGAATGAATATTGCAAAAAACTAAGTTAATAAATATCTGCATATTTAGATCTCTACTAATACGCGAGTTTTCTAAAGGAAAGTAGCGTATGGGTTTTAGAGAGTAAAAAAGTAAAAAGTTTTGAATATGCAGTAAATACTGATTCACCCCCCCCCCCCCTCTTAGTATTTTTCCCAACAATTGGTATCAGAGGAGGTTCTTCTGCAGAAGCTTGATCGCTTGAAGGAGATCCGTTGCAATGGGAAGTCAAGAAGGAGTAATGTCTATAAAGCCACCTCTATTCAATGGAAGCAATTTGATATTCTAGAAGGTACAAACAAAAGCATATCTGCAAAGTCTTGGTGCAGATGTATGGGCAATCGTGGAAGAAGGCTATCAATATCCAACAAGTATTCCTACTGATGCAGCTGAAAGGAAGAAGTATGAAATCAATGCCAAAGCAGTGAATGTCTTATTAGGAAGCATGTCTGAATCAGAATTTGCTAAAGATATGCAGCTACATTCAGCAAAAGAAATATGGGACAAAATTCTTCTGAGCTATGAAGGAGATACAAAGGTAAAAAGTGAAAAACTCCAAACTCTTAGAATCGAATATGAAAATTTGAAGATGCATAGTGATGAAAGTGTTGCCAGTTTCTTTCTTCGTCTAGATGATATTGTAAATCAGATGAGAAATTTGGGTGAAACCATAACCGATACTACTCTGGTGGAAAAATTCTTAAGATCCTTGACTTCAAAATCTGACTCTAAAGTTTTAGCTATTGAAGAAAGGCAAGATCTGCAAACTCTTACTATTGTTCAATTACATGGTATTCTGACTGCTTTTGAAATGAGACAAGGAGGTCCTTCTCAAATCAAAGAAGCTATTTTTAAGGCGTCTGCAAAAGGAAAAGAAAAGGGAGCTGTCAAAGAATCCAGCTATATATCTGAAGAAGAAGAAGAAGCAAATTTTGTGAGAAGACTTCGACTAGGTACCGGAAAGTTCAAAGGTAAGCTTCCTTTAAAATGTTTTAATTGTGGAAGAGTTGGTCATTATGCTGCAACGTGTCCTTATAAAGAAACATCGGCTAAAGGAAAAGAAGTAGCAAGAAGGAATAAGAATCGATCTAGCACAAGAAAAAGTTATTATACTAGTGAAGACAGTGATGGGTCATCTGATAGTGAGGAAGTATGTGAAGAAGATTTTAGACTTCTCATGGCATTTGAACAAAGAGAAGAAAAGGATAATTTTGTGGATGCTCTAGAGGACAATGATTTTCTTGAAGAAAACAATCAACTCAAAGTAAGCCTAGAAGAAAAGAACATAATCATAGAGACTCTTGAAATCAGCTTGAAGCAAAGGAAAAACGCATTGAGGAATTGGAGTGTGAAGTAGTAAGTCTAAGGAAAGATAATGAGAAAGTGAAGACTCTCAATCTTAGATTTGCTAAAGGTTCAGAAACCTTAGATGAGATTATCAAGATACAATGGTCTCCTCTTATAAAAACAGGTCTTGGATATACTGGGGAATCTTCCCAGACTTCAGCACCAAATTATCTGAAAGCAGCCACAACTAGTTCACTACATTCAGCCACTCAGCAAGGGAACAAAGGAGCTTTACAGGTAAAGAATGATCATCTCAAATCAAGGAACACTAACAGGGAGATCCTTCAAAGAAGCTACAACCAACAGGTAAATTCAAATAGAAGATTTCATGATCGCAGAAATTTCTACTTCAATGGACAATGTTTCTCATGTCACAATTTTGGTCATAAATTTGTTCAATGTGTTGCATATAAAACCATCATGACAAGAGAAGCAAGAAAGAAAAATATGAATCTTGAACCAAAGAAGAACACCTATAACAACTTTTCTCCTCTTCAAAACGAAGTTGAATGTACTTATTGCAATAACTTTGGTCATGAAGAATCTGAATGCAGGAGCAAGGTCCAGCCAAAAGAACATGTTCCCTCAAGCTCTAAAGTATGGAAAGAGAAAGAAATACCGGTTGAAAATTGTGGGATAGCGTTATTTGCGGAAGGTGAAGAAAATCAATGGTACATTGATAGTGGGTGCTCAAGACACATGACAGGTCACAAAAGAAAACTTCTTGCATATAATGCTCTAGAAAAGGAAAAGAAAGTTACATTTGGAAATGATACTCCTGTTATAATTAAAGGAAAAGGGTCCGTGTTTCTAAAAGAAAAGGTGAAGGCTAATGATGTCATGTATGTGGATGGATTAAGGCATAACATGTTAAGTGTAAGTCAAATGTGTGATCAAGGAACAGAAGTTGTCTTTAGTTCAAAAGAATGTGTGGTTCATGATCTTGATACAGGTAAAATTATTATAAAAGGGAAAAGAAATCCAAGCAACCTGTATGTACTGAAGAACTGCAAAGATCAATGTTACTTGAGCAAGTCTTCAGAAAATTGGCTATGGCATAGAAGGCTAGGGCATCTGAGCTTCTCTCAAATCAACAAAGCAAGCAGACTTCAAGCTATTCGTGGTCTTCCCAATATTAATCTACCAGAAAGTATCATATGCAAATCTTGTCAATTCGGTAAGCAGACCAGAGTACGATTTAATGCCAAAGAAGGATCATCAAGTGAGCCTCTTGAACTCATTCATACTTACATATGTGGACCTATGAAGAAAAATTCACCACGTGGGGAAGAATACTATATCTTATTCATTGATGATTACTCTAGAATGTGTTGGATCGGGCTCATTAAACACAAAGATGAAGCATTTGAAAATTTTCAGATCTTCAAAGCATTAGTTGAAAATGAATTAGATCTAAAAATCAAGTGTCTTAGATCTGATCGAGGAGGAGAATATATATCAAATGAATTCTTTGAATTTTGTGAAAAACATGGCATAAAAAGACAATTCTCTGTAGCAGGCACTCCACAACAAAATGGCGTAGCAGAAAGAATGAATAGAACAATTCAACAAATGGCTAGAGCTATGCTCGATGATTCTGGAACTCCTGACATGTTCTAGGGTGAAGCCGCACATATAGTAGCTAACATTCTCAACAAGGCTCATGTTCGGGTAAATAGTGACAAAACTCCATATGAACTCTGGTATGGTAATTCTCCCTCTGTGAAGCATTTTAGAGTTTTTGGAAGTAAATGCTTTATCAAAAATAATGATGAAAAGCTTGGCAAGTTTGAACCTAGATCAGATGAAGGGATATTTCTTGGTTACTCATCTACAAGAAAAGCATACAAATGTTACAATAAAAGGCTTTGAAAGATTGTTGAATGTATTAATGTTGTTATTGATGAGTCTCCTTCAGCTCCTAAAGAAGAAAAACAAACAACAAAAGAAGATGATGGTGACTTATGTCCTTCTACATCAAATAGAAATGATATAGACAGTGGATCCAATGAAGAACCTGAAGATGATCTATCTGAAAAAGCTCCATCCAGATATGTTCAAAAGAATCATCCTGAATCTCAAATTTTGGGAGACAAGGAATCAGGCGTACGAACAAGGAGAACTCTTGTGGGATCTTCTAGTCATCTGGCACTTCTATCGACAATTGAACCACACAATGTCAATCAAGCTAGCAAAGATGAATGTTGGAAGCAAGCCATGAATGAAGAGCTTGATCAAATTGAAAAGAATGACATGTGGGAATTGGTACCAAGACCACATGATAAAAATGTCATTGGAACTAAATGGATTTTCAAGAACAAGTTAAATGAGAATGGGGATGTTGTAAGAAACAAAGCTAGATTGGTTTGCAAAGGGTATACTCAACAAGAAGGTATAGACTTTGAAGAAACTTTTGCTTCTGTAGCTAGACTTGAAGCCATAAGAATGTTTCTTGCTTTTTCAAGTTATCAACAAATCAAAGTCTATCAAATGGATGTTAAATCTACTTTTCTTAATGGTGATCTAGAAGAAGAAGTATATATAGAACAACCGGAAGGATTCATTTTGGGAAATGATGCAAATCTTGTTTGTAGACTTAAAAAGGCTCTATATGGTCTCAAGCAAGCTCCAAGGGCTTGGTATTATCGTCTTGACAAATATCTTCATCAACAAGGATTTTCAAAGGGGTCTGCTGATAGCAACTTATACACAAAAGTTGAAAATGATAAACTATTGATTGTAGTTGTATATGTTGATGATATCACTTTTGGGAGTAACGAAGAATCTATGAGTCAAAAATTTGCTTCTGTCATGCAGCAAGAATTTGAAATGTCTTTACTTGGGGAACTAACATTCTTTCTTGGCTTGCAAGTGCATCAAACTGCAAATGGTATATTCCTATCACAAGAAAAATATCTTAAGCAAATTCTGAAGAAGTATGGCATGGAAGAATGCAAACCTGTAAGTACACCAATGATAACCGGATGTAATCTTAGTTCTCATGATGATTCTCCCCTGGTGAATCAACCAGAATACAGATCAATGATAGGAAGTCTACTTTATCTCACTGGGACTAGACCAGACATTATGCATGCAGTTGGGATTGTTGGACGATTCCAAGCCAATCCAAATGAGTCTCACCTTCAGGCTGTGAAAAGAATTTTCAAATATCTACAAGGAACTCAAGACTTTGGTCTATGGTATCCGAAGAATGCTGATCTTACTCTTCATGCTTACACTGATGCAGATTGGGCTGGAAGTGTTGATGATCGGAAAAGCACTAGTGGTGGTGCATTCTATATGGGACCCCGGTTAGTATCTTGGTTCAGTAAAAAGCAAAATTCTATTGCCTTATCTACAGCAGAAGCAGAATATGTGGCTGCCGCATCTTGTTGCACTCAACTCCTTTGGATGATGCAAACCTTACAAGATTTTCAAGTCAAATGTACACCTCCTGTCCCCATTAAGTGTGACAATACAAGTGCCATCAGTATTTCAAAGAATCCTGTTATGCATTCGAAGACCAAGAACATTCCCATCAAGTATCACTTCTTATGTGAACAAGTGCTTGAGCAAAAGGTGAAGTTGGAGTATGTTCCCTCCAAAGAACAAGTTGCTGATATCTTTACCAAACCTCTGCCCAGGGAAGCGTTCGAGTATCTAAGACAAAAGCTGGGAGTGTTCTCTGCCAGTCAAAAGAAAAAATCTGCATAAATTTAGAAGATGGCATTGGATACGCGGATGTCCAGAAACACAGTCGCGTATATACGCGAGTTCATGTACAGAAAACCGCGTATGTCTGATTGCTGACAAAATCTGTTTGGAGTCAGCTCTCTTCAGCACAGCTGCAGTGCTGTTTGGTATCTCTGATACTTTTTGGTATCTCTGGTGGTGTTCCAGTTCTCATAATTCTATTTCTAATGTTTTGATAAAGATGCCTTGATGATTTGTTGATGAAAGTGTTCAGGATGCACAAACTAAGGGGGAGCCTTAGTCATATGGAAAGGATGCTTGGATGCACAGATTCAGGGGGAGCATTAGCTTTGCCGAGTATAATGCATTGTTGGCATTATGAAGGTTCTGAAATATGTTCTCTTTCTTGAGGACTTTCTGGTGTTGGTCATAAATGGTCATATTTGTAATTTGATGAAAAGGTCTTGTTGAGACCCATGATGTAAAAATTGTAATATTCAGTCATGTAAGGACTTGTAAAATGTGTAAACCCACTTGGTTGGGTAGCTGAGTAAAATTTTGTAAACCCACTTGGTTGGGTAGCTGAATTGAAATGTGTAAACCCACTTGGTTGGGTACTTGAGTTTCATATGTAAATCCACTTGGTTGGATATTTGATGTAAGTATGAGTCTTTGGTGATAGGAAGTTCATAGAGTCATGTACTTCATTGAAAAATATGTTTGAAGATTCAGCATGAACTCAGGGGGAGCTTGGTCACTTCAGTATACATCAGATCTACAAAACGCTTCTTCTACATGAGGAGAAAAAAGGGGGAGAGTGTGTTGGTTTTGATCCGCCCTTTTCCCTTGATGTCAAAAGGGGGAGAGTGACATGGTGTTTGAATAGAAAGAATGGTGTCAAAGAATGGGGAGAGTGACATGGTGTCATTGTATTCTTAATGTACCTATCTGTTGTGGTGATCAAACACCATCATGGTTGCCATCAAGTCCAAAGGGGGAGATTGTTGGCAATATGACGCAGAGTGTTGTCTTTGATGGCAACCCACTGAATGAAGATGAAGACATGAGACTGTTGACATGTGTTGTCCTTGATGGCAATCCACCTGATGAAGTTATTCTTGACTTGATGGACTTGGTAAATGAGTGTTGTCCTTGAATGGCAAGATGATGGCAACTTACTTGATGAAGTTGTGCTTAATAGAACATGTCTTGATGAACTAAATCTGATGTATCTACAGTGAGTATAGAAGGCAATGAAGAAAGGAATTCAGCATGTGATAGATCTATGATGAAAAGAGTATGTCTCTAGGAATACGCGGATTTGCATAAGGGAAGTCGTGTATGCACGCGGGAAAGAACGTTCCAAGTCGCGTATGGGAAAAAGCGCTCATAAAGTGCAAAACCAGGGGTAATTACCATGGTATTGACCCATTGTATTGGGTAATGATTCATCTAAATGACCCTGTCTAGGAATACCATCGGAAGTAATGTGGTTTTGGCTCATGGTATTGAAAAAGGGTAAACCTATATAAGGGGAAGAAATTCATTGTGCAAATCATGGGTGTGGGTGCAAGATGTCTGAGCTTGAATGAATAATTCTCTCCGAAGTATATCTGAATGGAAAGGGTTACAGTTGAATGATATATCTTATTACATGATGCACCAATGATGAAGAAGGGTATCTATATCTGAAATGTATTTTGTATCTGCTAGATCTGTTTATGGAAGGCTTAGATCTGAGATGAGGCGAACATCTGTCTGAAGTAAAAGGGTAAATCTGAACTAAATATCTTATCTGAAGAAGTATGCTGCTCTATAATGATTAAAGACCTATACGCTAGTTCGCCGCAGAGGAAGCGCGTATATACGCGGCTTAGCTGAAGAGAAAGCGCGTATGCGCAATAAAATTGGATCTGTAATATGTACAGAAGTATACGCTGGTTTATGTGAAGGAAAGCGTGTATATACGCGACATCAGTGAAAGGAAAGTGCGTATGCAAACTAGGGTTTACTAAAGTCTGTGGTAAGAAATGTCTGATCTGTTCTGCTGGTTTACTGATATCTGTCAATGAGTTATATGTATCAGTTTCATGTTTGACTGTGCTTAAAAGTATGGAGTGGGTCCAGTCTAAAAATATGATGAAATGTGGCCTGCAAGTTGTGTTCTATTGAAGTTGTTGGATCCAGTGTGAAAATTGATGAAACGTTGTCCATAAAGGTGCTGAGGGTTGTAGCCTTCAGTCAGGGGGTTGTAGCTCTCTTCCAGGAGAGGCTGGTAAACGAGTCAGGGGGTCGTAGCTCCCTTCCAGGAGAGGCTGGTAAACGAGTCAGGGGGGTTGGAGCTCCCTTCCAGGAGAGGCTGGTAAACGAGCGCAGGTGGGTGCCTGCGTGCTGGTAGGAGTCTGCACCAGCACATATGTTGTAAGATGTTTTGTCTATAATAAAATATTGAAGGCTGAGCAACTGCAGCGGTGGTTTTCTCCCGACTTGGGTTTCCACCTAAAAATCTTGGTGTTCATGTGTGATGCTTTGTGTGATGATTTATTCTGTTGTTACTACACATGTTTACTGTCAACTTAACATCAGATGAATGAATATTGCAAAAAACTAAGTTAATAAATATCTGCATATTTAGATCTCTGATAATACGCGAGTTGTATGAAGGATATCCGCGTGTATATGAGATTTTTCTAAAGGAAAGTAGCGTATGGGTTTTAGAGAGTGAAAAAGTAAAAAGTTTTGAATATGCAGTAAATACGGTTACCCCCCCCCCCCCCCTCTCAGTATTTTTCCCAACAGGTCTATCATCCCCTATCATTTCATTTTCTACATGCCCTAAGACAAAGAACAAGAACAAATCAACCATGACTTCCATTGCAAGGTTTCCAAGATTTGAAGTACATGTTATATCACCTATGAGCTCACCAAACTAGCCTCTCAAGGGACTAACTACTTTTCATATGTAGTTACCTCCATTCAAGGGTGCTTTGAAAAGCACTTCCCGACATTCAAAAGTGTGTTGGTCAAATGGGAGTGAAATTATCATTGTTCCAGAATCTTTACATGGCTAGTGCCTTCTATAAGAGTCCATATGTGTCAAACTTTGAATCCATGTGTCCATCTAACACCTTTGAGCTTGGGAACATGTCTTTCCTATTATTAGAAAGTCATTGATTGAGAAACTACCTTCAGTTGCTTATAAATTGAGCACAAGTCTTAGTGCTTGAAAAGGAAGAAATTTAGTAAACAAATGTTGTTGAATTCTCAATTAAGTATTTGATTTTAGTGATATGATACTGGATACATGTTCATTGTGATGAGGTTGGTGACATCAAATCAATAGATGGTTGTAACCTCCACCTTCTATCCATTAATAAAGATTGTTGTTCATTTTCCCACATATGTATATGTATATGTTTATGTCTTTCATATCATGGATTCTTAGCTGATGTATATGTTTCATGTTTCATTGATTTAACTGAATAAGGTAAATAGCCATCTATATATTGTAATCTCTTTTCTTTTTAGTCTTCATACTTGCAGGAACTAGTTTGGCGATCAAAGTTGGATTGGAAGCTACAAAAAGAGTGACAGAAGGAGAATAGGAAGCGCTTGGACCCCAAGTAAGTTTCTCCATATTTCTGTGTATCTATTTACTCTTAGGAAAAGTGTGTGCAAAGTCTTTGATCTATTGTTCTAAATGCATAGCACCACATTTAGGGAATGTGTTTTATTCGTAATTCATAATTCCACATAAGAAATTGGCGACTCCACTAGGAATTTTACCTTCATCCTTGATGTGTTTACCTCTACTTATCCACCCAGTAGCATCTACTCTCAATTATTAGGCTTTTAAACAAAGAATTGCATTAGAAGTGTGTTTAATAGCTTGAATTTTCTTCTCTGTTGGACCCAACGCACTGTTGGTCAAGACACAGTGCTTTGCATAACATTGTCTCCCACTCAGGGGTGCTTTGCAATGCATTGTTTCCCCTTAGAGATTGTGTTTCCCCCTAAGTCAACCAAATTCCCTTTGAATTTTTCATTTCCATCACATTCGGCCTTTTGTTCGATGTGTTCTCAATTGTCTGATACCTCATAGAGACCAGTGAATTTTCCTGAATCTTCCTCCTTTGAAAAGTAAGTTTATTCAATGTCTCTTTAAGTGTTTTTATTTATCATTGACAAATAAAATTCAAAGTATTTTTATTTTTGCATTAGATCCATTTGTTTTCATAAAGGAAATTGTTGTTAAATTCTTCATTTCCTGCAGAAACAATTGTAGTTTTATTCTTCATTTTTCCTAAAAGAGAAATTGTTGTTAAATTCATCGTTTCTCAAAGAAGAAAGCATTTGTTTTTTGTTGATTTGATGCATATAGTTTCCTTTTTGCATTCACATTCAGGGGACTGAAAAGAAAAACCTGCATTTGCATGTAGTGGATTGTGTGTTTTTCATAGGAAAAAAATAGGAAAGTTGCATATTAGTTTGTGCTCTTTGCTGTTTCTCTCAAAACTAATTTCTCTTTCCCTTTAGTAGCTAGGATTTTCATTGAAAAAGCTAAAATTGAAAAGCTTTCTTATCATTTTAGCTTTCATTTTAGGAATTTACATCACATCATCGCAGTGAACCTTGAAATGCAAATTAATAAACAAGATCAAATTAAAATTTACATCAATTTACCTAAAAAAGCATTGGAACCATAACGATAACATTTAGAAGGTCTAGGCTAGAGACGTGTTCCAGCATCATAAAACATAGCAGCTATCATTAATTATATGTGATACATTCTGAGTGTGATACCTCACTCCACGTACATAAGTATATCGTATCTCTTCCATGTACCTTCGGGTATATCGGGCGATGTTACAGTACGAAAGGTATAAAGGGGTGCTCTCACTGTGCGGTTTCGCATTAGACAGTGCTAATACGGACTTGGGCCTCCACGTACCTTCGGGTATATTTGGGAGGACAGATTTAGGTCGCTATCCATCCATAGTAAACCAAGTCGGCCGCCTTGTAAATTGTGATACATCAAACACAGCATTCGGGGAGATTGAATGCCCGTACTTCTTGGTTTGTCAGGAGATATTTTGTAATTCACAGTTTCTTGGTAAACCTTTTTCCTAGCATTACCCTTTTATTTTTTTTTGTTTTTTTTTGCTATAAAATAAATCAGTCATCATGGAAGAAGAAAATTTATTTCCCCATTGTTCGCGTAGACTTGCATTGAAACCACTTTTACCACCAGAAGTCAGTTCTGGTTGACGAAGGCGACATCTCTCTACCGAAACTAGTACCATCAGTACCTCTAGTAAAGCATCATCTTCACATATACCAGAATCAGAACAAGTTGTTTCTAAAAATCTTGTTTCATCTACTATTGTCGAGACAGAGTCCTCGCAACTACCCTTGGTCATGATCCATCCAATCAGTGAGACCATACCTCCCAAACCTGACATTGTTCAACTGGAAGTTGATTCGGATCCCATCGTGCTTTATGGGGCAGCTATTATTGGCCAAACTAGACATCATCCCTGTTATCACTATAAAAATTTTCCAAACCTCGAGATTTTGCATTTTTTCCTAAGTCTTGGTCTTAGATAGGGGTTAAATCATTTTTATGTTTTTAGAGTCTAAGTCATAAGGTTAGAGTCTCATATCCATCATCAAATAAAGTTCAAAAACTTTGTTTCACACTTTAAGGGTCCCATATTATGTTTCAGAAGTCATGTGTTTATTTATTTTGAGAAATTTTCCGAATAAGCCACGAAACCACATTTTCGTAGCACAGACAGTGCTAAAAACTGCTTTTATGCTACGAAAACGCTGGTCTTTTTTTAGCGCAAAACCCTGAAAATACATTACATGCACTACGAAATCGGGGATTCGTAACCAATCTTGTCCAACTGTCAAATCCATCAAATTTCGTTAAATTTTCATGATTAGGTGTCAGTCCACGAATCCTTTCTCACACATGCAACCATTCATAACCATCATGAGATTCGTTAGGGGTCATTTATCATTAGTCATTTTAAAATTTGAAAAGGGATGGTTGTCCTTGATTGTATTGTCTCATGCAAAAACACTTGGTGGATGTTTTTCTTCGAATGATAAGCTTATGGTAAGTAGAAACCAAAGCTTCTCTCAATTCTCAATTGAGGTTGAACCAGTTATCAAGCGAACCATTTTCTCTGAAATCAAGCAAGCCAGTTTATTACAGGTTTTCTGAAGCCACAGGGATTTCGAGGGAAAGATGACAGAGGAAAAAAGAAACCATAGATCAGGCCACTGTTTGAGAACGGAACCTAAAGGCATATAGGCTCTCACCAAGGATAAATCAGTGGAAGAAGCCTTCAAGAAAGTAGGATGTTGGAGATTCTGTGAAAAGCTACAGGGAGGTCATAATCAAGTCACAAAATATTTTTCCATTAATTTCATAGGTTCAAATACAGAGGTTGGATTTTTAAATTTTCCAATTTCTCCTGAAATTATATCATTAGTGATAGAGATTTCAAGGGGCAAAGAAAGGTGGTTCAAGAACTTCAGGTTTGAAATGGAACCTTGTAAAATATTTTTGAAGCCAGATTTTGTGGACATAGATTTGACCAAAGCAGTGCCAAGAGGTTATGTCAAGGATACACATGCTAACCTACTCTCCAACGTTCAAAGGTACTTCACCTGTGAAGGAAGATATCATAAGGTGTATTCTTATCATTTCAAACTCTTATTGCATTTCACTAGAATAATTTCTCTAGATTTACCTTTCTTCCTGTTTCAGAGTTTGGCCAAGATGGAAGATAAGGTGTAGATGAAAACTCAAGCATGTGAAACTTCATTATTCCATCATGGCCTTGTTAAATTAATAGTTTTGCATGAACTTCAGAAGGTGAATAGAGAATGGTCTACATTTCTGTTTTTGTGTGGATTTGGGGTGGAAACCCATGGAACAGGTGTTAGCCCTAGGGCCAAAGAAAAATCACCATAAAAAACCATTGACCCTGCAGAAACAAAATCAAAGAGATTTTTCAAGTTAAAGCCTAGAAAGCAAGTGAAAGAGCCAGAGATTAAAACACCAGTGATTATTCAAGAAACCGCTCAACCTGCACAAAGGAGGACAACCAAAGGTAAAGAAACAGTGCAGGAACAGTCAACCAACAAATTAGTTCAGAAAATATTGACTAGAAGTCAAATAGAAAGGGAAAAAGGCAAAACAGTGGTTTCAGAAGAAGATCCAGGTTTAAAGGGTTGTTTGAATGATATTTTGCAAGCTATTGATATTAAGGAATCTCCTTTAGTGTAGGCATATTTTATAAATTTGAATGAAGGGAAATCTAATAAAATCAAGTCTTCCAAAAAGTTGGATTTTAATGATGAAATTTCAGAGTTTGTGTTCAAGCCTAGAAGGCCTCTAACTAGAAATTCAAAAAAGTTGCAAGGGCTGGATGTGGAGTTAGATAAAGCTGGAGAATTTTCAAATTTTTATGAGGAACCCATAGACCTTTCATCACCTATGCCTGAAGATGACAACAACAGAGTTTTCCATACTCAAAGAGAAAAGAGTAGTTATGAGGGGATTAAAGAAAAATTAAGACTAGATAATATTGAAATTGCTAAGCTTAAGAAGAAAGCAAGAAAACATGTTGTTGAGAGGATAAATTTTGACAGAATTAAGGCTCTGTGGGAGCTTGAAAGAGTCTCAAAACCTGAAACAGTCAACAGTGAAGCCCAGTATTTTACCTGGACTCTCCCTGCAATCAAAGAGGCTAAATATGTGAGAAGGATAAATGTAAATTTAAGGGCTACTAACAGAAGGTTGAAGAGGTAGATTGAGTATCTTGAAATCCAATTGGAAAACTCTAAAGGTCAGGTACAACAAAAGTAAGGCAGTAAGTGACAAAGCCCTAATACAATTTTTTTTTAGGAAGGGCACCACTTTTTGAAAACATGGCAAGGTTGACATATAATGATTATTAAGGTTTATTAGCATCAAGATTATCAAGGTAATCATTAAAAGGTTGTAAATATCCTTAAGATTTGAAGATGATGAAAAAAATGTGCAAAAAGGAGATACACAGCAGTTTCGTAGCATGCTACGAAACTGCTGTAGGTGACGTACACAACAGTTTCGTAGTGCGCTACGAAACTGATTTAGGTGCAGTTTTGAGCATTTTGTTAAGGTTTCAACAGGTAAAAAATTGGGTTTTTTAAGTATTGATGCTACTAGAAGATGGAAATGGTTAAAAAATGAAGTTACAGGTGTTAAAGCAAGAGAAATTGGATGTTAAGAGATGTTTACAAAAGCATAGTTACTGCGCTACGAAAACAGCTGATATTTTCGTAGCGCAGACACATCAGCTCTCTTTAAACTCTTTCAAGGACTAAATTTTGCACAGGTGGAAGGACATGGTTCTGTGGAAGTGATAAAACATATCACTTTTCTAAAAAGGTCCATTTTTTCAGCAAAATGATTTGAGGAGCATAAATGAGGGTTACAACTATATTGCAGGAAACATGTTCCTAGTTTTCAGGACAAATAAGGGATATGTTAACAGAACATAACATCAAGGTTATGGACACCATCAAGGTCAAAGATAAGGAGGAGAAACTTTCAAATATAATATTTAATTCCTATATCAATTTGTTTTAGTCATAATAAGGAGTTTTACTCCTAATTGCATTAGGAATCTAGAACAGACAGCTAATTGTCACATATAATTAATAGTCTGTTTTAGGAGTAGATAGGTGTCAAGCTAAGGAATTCAAATTCCTCCGAAGATGGATCATAGAATCCAAGATTGTAATGAAGGTTCTATAAGAGACATGAGGTCGAATGCCTCAAGGTTGGAAATTTTCATTAACAAGCAGACTGTGTTACTATAGCAGACAATGTGTTTTTATCATAATACAAATATTGGCTTACTACTCAGGATTCAGAAAGAGTTTTTAATGTGTGATCTTCCTATGGCTTTCCTTATATATCTATTTGCAGTGGTATAAACATATGTTACTTAGAACTCATTGAGAAATTCTCTAACTTCCTACATATGTTTGTAAACTGTGTTTTGTTCACTCTATTTTTGTTTTGCTGATACACCTAAAAACTCTGAAATGACCTGACTTCCATGATAAGCTAATATTGATGTTTTGTGGGAACATACCTAGACTCCATAGCCCAATAGATGTTGTTAATAATTAATTCAACCAGTAATACACTTTATATCCAATTTGTTCTTAGAGTTAGCCATCTAATCCTTTATTCAAAATCTTAAAACCTAGTGAGAGAGCCCTCTCAGGTTGAGGAGGCTAACCCTCAACTAAAATTCTGGTTTGAAATAGTTACACTGAGGTAGCCTGACCAACAGTCTATCAGGTCCTATTTTGGTGATAACATTTTGGTGCGTCTGCCAGGAGCCTGAAGATTAATCATTCCCGAAATCAAGAAGCTAAACTTTTGAAGGTAGCAGGAGCTCAGAAAATTTTTCGAGGCTGTAATCTACCTTGGTGACTCCATTCATTTTCAAAGTTTAAAGGTGGCTTCGAGAAGGAGATATACATAGAGAAATCCTGATCCCAATCCACCTACCGCTGTGGACAATCCAAACACTATTTCAAGAGGTAGTCAAAGAATTTCAGAAATATCAGGTACTCCATGTCATTCGAAATATTTCTCCTCTGAAATATTAAGAAGTCCTGAAGACAAAAGAGTTGATGATAAAATTCACGAAGTGTTGTTTAGGTCAAAAAGTGCAAATGAATTCATTGATATTATTTTAGACTTGCAAAGGAGGGGAATTGATACTTCATCCCAGTAACCCAAGAGGACAAAGACGAATTTTGGGAAGTCGTTACTTCTGAGATGTTGTTAGAAAATAAGTCTCTGGATAAACATAAAGAGCTTGACCCTTTTGAAGTCCTACTAAAATCCAAAGTTGGTTTACCCCTTCCAAATTGGAGCTCAATTGTTAGTGGCTTGCAGAAACCAAGTAGCCCTCCTCATATCAGTTCTTCATCTTTTGTTTCTGTCATTCATAAAACTACTTTTCATTTCTCAAGAATGGCTGCTCCTGCTAGGTATGCACCACTTGTACTCCCTGTTGTTTTTCATGACCTTCCCAGTAAATATGCTGCTAGGATTCCTACTTGGGGTAGTGATGAAGAAATTATAGCAAAAGAATTTGTAGACATATTTAATGATTTTATAGACAGGGAAGAAGTTTACGATGAAGATGTAAAGCTAAGGTTATTTGCACAGATTTTTATTGGTGAAGTTAGAAAATGGTTTAAAGCCCTTGCACTAGGAAGCATTAGAAATTTGGATGAATTTGAAGATAAATTTTTAAAGAAATGGGGAAATAGAACTAATCCAGTTCAAGCACTCACTGAATATAATAGCCTTAGAAGGGTAGTTGATGAGTCTGTCCAAAACTTTTCAAAGAGATTTAATAAAGTTTTTGAATCAATTCCAGCTCATTTGAAACCTCCGGAAGCCTTAGCACAAATGAGATATGCTGAAGCATTTGATTATGAATTTTCTATCTTGTTGAGAGAAAGAGAATCACCTTCACTTGCTGAAATGCAAAGTGATGCAGTTAAGGTGGAGGTAAACATGATAGCTGCTAACAAGTCAAAAATGGGAAAAACTAAATTGAAAGAAGAGGAGAAACCTTCCACTTCAACTTCTGAAGACAAATTTGATTCGATGATGAAAACCATGGAAAATTTGATAGATAGGTTAGCTCTTGGAAACACTTCGGCTCCTACTGTGCAACATGAACCTCAGTTTAGAAATCCTCAATTCAGGAGACCTCAGAACTAGCAAAGGCCAAGAGAAAATAGGAATCAGCAGCCCGATCCTCTAGTGAGACCTCCTTTTCAGCAGAATTTGGTAGATGAAGAAGATGAACCTAAAATTCCTGAAGAATCCATCCATTGTCTTGATGAAGAGATGTCAGGGATTTTCTTGACTAAGGAAGAGCATGATGAGTCAGATTTGGCTGACCAAGATGGAGAATCGTCAGATTATTTTAAGGGATATCAGCATGCCATTTTTGAGATGTAAAAGCAATATACTCTCGAAAACAAAAATGTACCTATCACTGCAAGAAAAACACAACCTAAGAAAGCTGCTCTAAAGGTTGTTGAAGCTATAAATGATACCTCAAAGGTGGTTGAAGGTAAAAAGGACACTCGACTTGGTAAGAAAGATACTCAACTTCCTCCTATCAAAGAAGCTGAAAAATCTGTTTCTGTTTTCAACCTTGAGAATGAAATTTCAAAAATTAAAATATCAATCCCGTTTAGTGAGATTCTCAAGGTAAATGAATATAGAAGAAATATTTTTAAGTTGTTAAATTCACAACCAGGGGCTGCTGATATTTTGAATGTTCAAGAAGATAATCCTACTATATATTTAGGTCCAAGGACAGAAGATGAACAAAATGAAGAGTTTCCTCCTTTTTATGTAAGCATTAGTATTCATGATATGAATTTACATAATGCTATGTTGGATTCCGGGGCTTCGCATAACCTTATGCCCAAATTAATCATGGAAAGGATGGGATTACAAATCACAAGACCATATAAGGATTTATTTTCCTTTGATTCAAAAAGATTTCAATGTATTGGTCTAATCAAGGATGTTGTTGTTGGTCTAACACAAATCCCATCAAAGACAGTTGTTATGGACATTTTTGTGGCTGATGTTCCTCCAAAGTTTGGTATGCTATTGTCAAGATCATGGGCAACGAAAATCAAAGGCACAATGCAGATGGACCTTACCTATGCAACTATTCCAGTTTTTGATGAACAAAGGAGATTTTATCGGGAGACTAGAATGGCTTACATGGTAAGTAGCAAAGATAAGCCTCAGAATTTTCCTATTTATGCTTTTGATGTTAAGCTCGGATATGCCATTATTTTTAATGAGTCAGCTGATAGTGTTGATGAAGAAATAAGAGCAAAAAATCAGCAAACAGAAAATCAATAAGTAAATGACAAACAGATGGAAGAATGGTGGTCACTGTACTTTGATGGATCAACAGGAAAAGAGGGGGTAGTAGCAGGGATTTGGATTATAATTCCAACTGATGAGAGTAATTTTTATTCTTAAAAATTGAATTTTGATTGCACAAACAACATGGCTAAATATGAGTCTTTGATTTTGGGTCTAGATCTTCTTAAAAAAATGATGGCCCGAAATATTTTTATTTTTGGAGACTCTGAATTGGTTATTAGACAAGTGGAAGGTGTTTACCAAACAAAGGATGTAAGAATTAGGGCTTACAGAAATTTAGTTTTAGACATGTTGGAGAATTTTCAATCATTTTCCTTCATAGTCAAATCTAGAGATCAAAATTCTATTGTTGATTCTCTTGCTGTCTCTGCAAGTCTCTTCATCATTCCTAAGCATTCAAATGAAAAATATGAGATTGAAATTCGTCATAGACCAGCCATACTAGACAATATAACAAACTGGCAAGTTTTTGAAGATGATCAACACGTAAAGAATTTTATTGAGCTTAAAGAAGAGTTTGAAAGTACTCATGTAGATCAGCAAAATATGTTTGTTGAGTCTAAAGGAAATTCTAAAGTTTTTCAATTGAATAATAATGCAATACCAAAAGGTCTTATTCCTCTTGAGAAGCTTTTTGATCAAAATGATGTTTTTAAATCGCCAAAATTACAAGCTGATGAAGAGGAAGTAGAGAGTTGTAATCTTGGTACATTAGCTTTGCTGAAAATGATAAAAATTTCAAAGTTTCTTTCAGCTGATATGAAATTCAAATATATTGAGATGATGAGGAGGTTTATGGATGTTTTTTCTTGGATTTATGCTGATTTAAAGCAATATGATCCTTCCATTATTCAGCATACTATTCCTATCAAAGACAATGAGAAACCATTCAAACAAAATTTGAGGAGAATTAACCCCCTTCTCATGCCATTGATTGAAAGGGAGATCAAGAAACACTTTGATGCAAAAATCATTGTCCCAATCAGATTCTCCAATTGGCTTGAAAATTTGGTACTGGTTAGAAAGAAAAATGGAGAAATAAGAATTTGTATTGACTTCATAAATTTGAACAAAGCATCATTAAAGGACAACTATCCTATTCCCAAGATGGATACAATTCTGCAAAATATTGTTGGCTCTTAAATAATTTCAATGCTTGATGGTTTTTTAGGTTACAACCAGATTCTTGTACATCCGGATGATCAGGAGAAAACAACTTTCACAACACCATGGGGCACATTCATGTACGCCAAGATGCCTTTTGGTCTCATGAATGCGGGAGCTACTTTCCAAAGAGCAATGGACATTGCTTTTTATGAAGAAAAGGATAAGTGGGTGGTTGTTTATCTTGATGATATAACAGTCTTTTCAAAGAAAGAAGAAGATCATTTGAAACACTTAGAAAAGAAACTGTTGAAATGTAGAAGGTTTCGTATTTCCCTTAATCCTACTAAAAGAATTTTTTCTTTAACTTCAGGAAAATTACTTGGTCATATCATTTCTGAAGATGGAATTAGGATTGATCCTAATAGATTTAATGCAATTCAAAAGGTATATTTTCCAAGTAGGAAAGAGATTCAATCATTTCTTGGAAAAGTGAACTTTGTTAGACGTTGCATTCATAACTTTGCTGATATTGTTAAAGATATTACAAGGATTTTAAAGAAAGGAGTTGATATCAAATGGATAGCTGAAGCTAAAAAATATTTTGAGCAAATCAAGAAGGCACTCACACAAGCACCAATACTCATCAACCCAGATTTTTCCAAAGAATTTCTAGTTTTTACATTTGCTTCCGAAAACACAATTGTTGGAGTTTTGCTACAAAAAGGAAAGCAAGGTACTGAACAACCTATTTCTTTCTTTAGTAAAACATTAGAAAATGCTGAGCTAAAGTATAATATTCTAGAAAACCAGGCTTATGATTTGGTGAAATCTATAAAATATTTTAGAATTTATATTCTGCATTCTCATGTCTTGGCATATGTTCCGAGTGCTGTGGTAAAAGACATCTTAACTCAGGCAGATCCCGATGGTAAGAGGGGAAAATGGATCGCCAAATTGATGGAATATGATATAGACATCAAACCAACCAATTTGGTGAAGGGACAAGGCTTGGCAAAACTAATGACTCAGTCAAATCTGGACTGTCTGCACATAAATCTGAATGTAGAAATATCAGAAATTTCTAATGATGAAGAGGAAATGGTTGAAATTGAAGAGAAATACATCATTTCTGAGTGGTATAAGGATGTGGTTTTTGTTCTACAACATCACAAAGCTCCTGCTGATCTAACAAATTCCAAATCAAGGTTTGTAAAGTTGAAATCTTTAAGATATTTTGTATATGACATAAATCTGTTTTGGAAAGATATAGGAGGAATTTTGCTGAATTGTTTAACTGAAGAAGAGGGTGATAAAGTCATTGAAGAATTTCATAAAGATGATTTCGGAGGACACCATTATTGGAAGGCTACAGAAAATAAGATTCTCAGAGCAGGATATTTTTGGCCAACAATGTTTAAAGACATTTATAAAAGAATTGATGCATGTCACGAATGCCAAATTTGAAGGAAGAAGAAAGCTTGTACCTATACCTTTGGTTCCTATATATGTGGAAGCTCCTTTTCAACAGTGGGGGTTAGACTTTATTGGAGAGATACATCCACCATCATCAGGGAAGCATCGCTCGATTCTCACAGCAACGGACTACTTCACCAAATGGATAGAGGCAATACCAAAAAGGCAAGCTAATGATTCAACAATTATTTCTTTTCTAGAGAATAATATATTGTCTAGATTTGGTTGTCCCATGAAGATTATAACAGATAATGCTCAAGCATTTAATTCCAAGAAAATGATAAATTTCTGCCATTAATATCACATCACTCTTGGACATTCTACTGCATACTGTCCGCAAGGAAATGGTCTTGTTGAATCATCAAATAAGAGCAGTGTAAGGATCATCAAAAATATATTGCAAGAAAACAAAAAATCTTGGCACTTAAAGCTGAAATACACCTTATGGGCTGATAGGATTTGTACAAAGAGGTCAATTGGGACTTTGCCATATGAACTTGTCTATGATGTTGAAGTTGTTTTTCCTACATCACTTGGGGTACCAGTCATGAAGTTAATTCAAGGATTTGAAGAGGGACCAAATTCCATTCAGAGGAGAATCAACCAGGTGTTAGCCTTGCAGGAAAAGAGAAATGAATTCTATGACAGTCATCAACAGGTTCAAAACAGAATCAAGAACACATTTGATAAGAAGATCAATGATCAGGAGCTCAAATCTGAGCTTGGGAAGAAGCTCAAAAATGAAAGTGCTCAAATTGATTTGGAACCTGAGCGAAGGGATAGGCCTCGGTGATACGATCCCAACGCCGTGAACGACACTGAAAACCGACGTTGTATGAAGAAGTTATTCAACTTTGAAGTTCTTCAATTTCAGTAAAAAAAAGGCCAATTTGACTTTAGAAATTGGAAAATATTAAAAAAGAATATTCAGGGAATATTCATCAGAATATTCTAGGAATATTCCTTGGAATATTCCATAGAATATTCCTTGGAATATTCCATAGAATATTCCCTGTGGACCAATCATCTTGTGACAAGTGGCATTTTACAATTGGCTATTTAGTTGACTGTATAATTTTCGGTCCAATGAAGAGCTGCCACATGGCAGGCCCGGAGGCCGCCACGTGGCCCCAGATCACAATGGAAATGGCGGTTTTAAAGTTTATTTGGCTTCAGAAAGTTTTGAAACCATGACCTCATAGCTACTACTACCACACTTTACCAATACACCATGGGCTTATGACTTGACATGTGTTCGATTTGAATTGTAAATGTGTTATGGCGGAGTTTAATTTTATGGTTACAACGGTTGGCTCCCAACATATAATGCTGGCGGTATTTGTGGTCGCATGTTCTATGACATTTATTTCCAACAGAAAATGCTCCTCCAATTTTAGCGCCATCTCTCCATTTTAGGCGGAATTCCACTTTTAGCTCCAGTTAACTAAACTTAACTTGAGTTTTTTAAGGGGGAGACTGACAGTTAGTAAATATGGCATATCTTTCACATGGGAGATCCTTTTGGAGTGATTTGTTTTTTTATTTTGGGTCTATTCAACATTTTGGACTGAATGGCACAGGTTTCATAGCCATTGGAGCTCATTTTCAGCCTATTTAGCTTCGGAGAAGTTTTTTGAGCCACTAGGGCCATTTTGGGTTTTGAGTTTGGTTGAGTTGTGGTTATCAGTTTGAGGTGAACCAAAGCTCTATTTCAGATAATTTCGACCTTCTGAAGCCATTGGAAGAGGTTTCAGAGGAATTTTAGGACTTATACAGCCCAAAAAGTTGCAGAGAAGTTCAAAGCACCAGCAGGACATTGATGAAGAAATCACTGTTTATGGTAATCTTTCACTGTTTAGTGAATTTGAAAAGGAATTCTTAGATTTTTCCTGCCTTCTGAATCAGTTTATATATTCAGATTTGTCTATTGAGACACTTATAATCTTGTATTGCATTTGAGAGCTTTTAATACAAGAGGACAAGCCCATTTTGGGAGGCTTGATCTAGGAGATGTAGCCCAAGAGTTGGGGTGAACTCCTATATTATATTGCTGTTGTGTTTTGATATTATATTGTTGAATATTGCTGTTGATACCCATGTTAAGTTTCAGCAAAAACAATTACACTTATGATACATAAACAGTGAAAAGATATACACCATTTGCAAGCTAAATTTCCACATAACGTCAAGTTTAAAGCAAGATCATTTTAATTAAATCCGAGTGTTTACTTCTATTATTTATTTAGGCAGAGTCTGTAAGTGAGTCAGGTAGCCTCTGGATTAATCCTTTCTTTGAAAGGTGAAATATCTGGTAAATGCCCCTACAGTCTATCTCTGTATTAGAAATATGAAGTTCTCACATCTTCAGATTTAAACTTAGAGTATTTTTGCACTCATTTACATAAATGAAAATGGATACCTTGCACCCTTTTCAAGTACCTTCCATTTTCAGATCAGATGGTATCAGAGCTCGGGTTGAGCATTCCTTATTGTGCAAAAGGTTTTAAAACAGTGTAAGAGATTTACTATTTTATTGGTTGCAAAATGGCTGCTTGAATGAGAAGGGGTCTTTACTGACATTTGGCTAAAATCTTGTCGTTTGATTGAAAGCTTTGAGGACTTTTCTTTGGAATTTCCTTTTGGTTGTTTTGACCATTCACATAATGTCAACTTCTTCTACAAGTGAAGTTTCCTCCTTCATGAGATTCTTCAATGATGACATGAAGACTGAGTTCTTTAAGGTGAAGGACATGGTGCAGATTTTCCTTGAGGATCAAAGAGAAAGAATTAAACTTCGTGCACAATTTCTAGCTATGCAGGAAGAGAAAGAAGCCATTCTTCAAAGACTGCATGATATGGAGTTGCAGCTTCTTCAAGCTCAAGAAGCTTTGTCCAAGAAAATACCTCATCTTCAGGATGTAAATCATGAGGTAAATCATTCTGATTTGTCTTCAATTTCCTCTATTGAAAAGTGTGTTGGTTCTTTTGAAAGGCATACAAGAGGTATTGGGTCCAAATTGATGTTGAAAATGGGCTATCAAGAAGGCAAAAGTTTGGGCAAGCATGCACAAGGCATTTTTGAGCCTATTTGTGTTGTGGAGCGTCCCAAGAATATTGGTCTTGGCTATGAGCAGCTTAATGGCGAAGCTTTGAGCACATGCATTCAAGAATGTGATGCAAATTTGAAGAGAACATTTCTCCCAAGTTCTCAATTACATCAATGTCATGATGTCAATCTTCCTTACCATTGTTTGAATCCTTTGTTGCAGCAAGAAGATGGTAGACATGCAGCTTATGGCAAGCATGCAAAGCAGCATAAGAGGATTTCTTGTACATTTTTTGGTCGATTTAACCATCATGTTTCAAGATGCTGGATGAGAAAGAAGGCACACAAGAAGCAGATGAAGCAAAGACTACCTTCAAAGAATGTACATATGATTTGCACTTTTTTCCAAAAGAAGGGACATGTTGTCTCTCATTGTTGGACTTTGCATCCAACTTGTCGTCCCACGCACATGCAGCAAGAGGACAAAAATATTGGCGAAGGTGGAATCATGGATTCCATTATTAATGTGGAAAGGGAATTTTCACATGAGGAAAAGTTGCAGCAGCAAAAGTCACCATGGAAGTGGCTCGGTGAGAAGTGGATGGACTTATTGACACAGTAAGACGTACTCCTTTTGTACATATGCAAATTTCGGATGTATGCATGTATTTTGTTGTAATATTTTTTTTGTTTTGAGCCACCTTAGATCATTGATCAAGGCTGCATTGTATAGTTTCACTCTGTAAATTTCTCGCCAGAAATTTCTGTGTGGGTTCAAGAAGGTCAATTGTGGACAGTTGTGGACAAGCGCATTCAGGAAGGGAAATGTCGATTTCTTCCCATTTGTGGTTCAATTTCATTTGCTTTTCAAGGAAATTTTTTTTTGAAGGGATGAAGAGAAGAGGATTTTTATTCTCTCATTTGCTGTACTACAGTTCATTTCTTCATTTCAGTAAGCTTTTGGGGACCAAAAGCCTCTCATTAGGGAGGTGTGATCAGGAGCTCAAATCTAAGCTTGGGAAGAAGCTCAAAAATGAAAGTGCTCAAATTGATTTGGAACCTGAGCGATGGGATAGGCCTCGGTGATATGATCCCAACACCGTGAACGGCACTGAAAACTGACGCTGTATGAAGAAGTTATTCAATTTTGAAGTTCTTCAATTTCAGTAAAAAAAAGGCCAGTTTGACTTTAGAAATTGGAAAATATTAAAAAAAGAATATTTCGAGAATATTCCACAGAATATTCCTTGTGGACCAATCGTTGGCGTTTTACAATTGGCTATTTAGTTGACTGTTTAATTTTCGGTCCAATGAAGAGCTGCCACGTGGCAAGCCCGGAGGCCGCCACGTGGCCCCAGATCACAATGGAAATGGTGGGTTAAAAGTTTATTTGGCTTTGGTGGGTTTTGAAACCGTGACCTCATAGCTACTACTACCACACTTTACCAATACACCATGGGCTTATGACTTGACATGTGTTTGATTTGAATTTTAAATGTGTTATGGCGGAGTTTAATGTTATGGGTACAACGGTTGGCTCCCAACATATAACACCGGCGGGATTTGCGGTCACATGTTCTATGACATTTATTGCCAACAGAAAATTCTCCTCCAAGTTTAGCGCCATCCCTTCATTTTAGGCGGAATTCCACTTTTAGCTCCAGTTAACTAAACTTAACTTGAGTTTTTTAAGGGGGAGATTGGCAGTTAGTAAATATGGCATATCTTTCACATGGGAGATCCTTTTGGAGTGAATTTTTTTTTATTTTGGGTCTATTCAACATTTTGAACTGAATGGCACAGGTTTCAGAGCCATTGGAGCTCATTTTCAGCCTGTTTAGCTTCGGATAAGTTTTTTGAGCCACTAGGGCCATTTTGGGTTTTGAGTTTGGTTGAGTTGTGGTTATCGGTTTGAGGTGAACCAAAGCTCTATTTCAGATAATTTCGACCTTCTGAAGCCATTGGAAGAGGTTTAAGAGGAATTTGAGGACTTATACAACCCGAAAAGTTGTAGATAAGTTCAAAGCACCAGTAGGACATTGGTGAAGAAATCACTGTTTATGATAATCTTTCACTGTTTAGTGAATTTGAAAAGGCATTCTTAGATTTTTCCTGCCTTATGAATCAGTTTATATATTCAGATTTGTCTATTGAGACACTTATAATCTTGTATTGCATTTGAGAGCTTTTAATACAGGAGGACAAGCCCATTTTGGGAGGCTTGATCTAGGAGATGTAGCCCAAGAGTTGGGGTGAACTCCTATATTATATTGCTGTTGTGTTTTGATATTATATTGTTGAATATTGCTGTTGATACCCATGTTAAGTTTCAGCAAAAACAATTACACTTATGATACATAAACAGTGAAAAGACATACACCATTTGCAAGCTAAATTTCCACATAACGTCAAGTTTAAAGCAAGATCATTTTAATTAAATCCGAGTGTTTACTTCTATTATTTCTTTAGGCAGAGTCTGTAAGAGGGTCAGGTAGCCTCTGGATTCATCCTTTCTTTGAAAGGTGAAATATTTGGTAAATGCCCCTACAGTCTATCTCTGTATTAGAAATATGAAGTTCTCACATTTTCAGATTTAAACTTAGAGTATTTTTTCACTCATTTACATAAATGAAAATGGATACCTTGCACCCTTTTCAAGTACCTTCCATTTTCAGATCAATCAAAGAAGACAGTTTACAGCTACAAGACAAAGTGTTGAAATGGGAGGCCAAAATTGAGGAAAAGGGCAAGCACGGTAAGTTTGAGAATTTATGGAAGGGTCCTTTTAAGATTGTTGGTTTTCATGGGAACAAAACTTATACATTGCAGGAAATTGATGGAGGATCATATGTTGGAGGGCCTGTTAATGGTAGGTTCCTAAAGCATTATGCGTGTTGAATTTTTATCAGTCAATCATGACATTGTATATATTCCATCTTTGTCAGTTTTATTGCTAATAATGAAAAGTTGAAACAAAGATCTTAAGCTTGAGGTGAAGGCCCAAACAGTTTGAAGAAGATGCTTGTCAATACAAATTTCTGTTTTTATCAAAAATGGATAGCACTAGAGCTGCGGGTTCTTAATGTACCACATGGGCACACTATCCCAAGTGGAGCCACTGTTATCACTATAAAAATTTTCCAAACTTGGACAGTTTGCATCTTTTCCTAAGTCATGGTCTTAGATAGGGGTTAAATCATTTTTATGTTTTTAGAGTCTAAGTCATAAGGTTAGAGTCTCATCTCCATCATCAAATAAAGTCCAACAACTTTGTTTCACACTTTAAGGGTCCCATATTATGTTTCGGAAGTCATGTGTTTAGTTATTTTGAGAAATTTTTTTAATAAGCCACGAAACCACGTTTTCATAGCGTAGACAGTGTTAAAAACTACTTTGCGCTATGAAAACGCTGGTCTTTTCGCAGTGCAAAACCCCAAAAATACATTACATGTGCTATGAAATCGGGGATTCGTAACCAATCCTATCCAACTGTCAAATCCATCAAATTTCGTTAAATTTTCATGATTAGGTGTCAATCCACGAATCCTTTCTCACACATGCAACCATTCATAACCATCATGAGATTCATTAGGGGTCATTTATCATTAGTCATTTTAAAATTTAAAAAGGGATGGCTGTCCTTGATTATATTGTCTCATGCAAAAAAAATTGGTGCATGTTTTTCTTTGAATGATAAGCTTATGGTAAGTAGAAACCAAAGCTTCTCTCAATTCTCAAGTGAGGCTGAACTAGTTATCAAGCAAGGCTAAACCCTTAATCAAGTGAACCAGTTTATTACAGGTTTTCTGAAGCCACAGGGATTTCGAGGGAAAGATGACAGAGGAAAAAAGAAACCATAGATCAGGCCACTGTTTGAGAATGGAACCTAAAGGCATAGAGGCTCTCACCAAGGATAAATCAGTCAAAGAAGCCTTCAAGAAAGAAGGATGCTGGAGATTCTGTGAAAAGCTACAAGGAGGTCATAATCAAGTCAGAAAGGATTTTGCCATTAATTTCATAGGTTCAAATACAAAGGTTGGATTTTTAAATTTTCCAATTTCTTCTGAAATTATATCATTAGTGACAGAGATTCCAAGGGGAGAAGAAAGGTGGTTCAAGAACTTTAGGTTTGAAATGGAACCTTGTAAAATATTTTTGAAGCCAAAGTTTGTGGACACAGATTTGACCAAAGCAGTGCCAAGAGGTTATGTCAAGGATACATATAGCTAACCTGCTCTCCAACATTCAAAGGTACTTCACCTATGAAGGAAGATATCATAAGGTGTATTCTTATCATTTCAAACTCTTATTGCATTTCACTAGAATAATTTCTCTAGATTTACCTTTCTTCCTGTTTTGGAGTTTGGCCAAGATGGCAGATAAGGTGCAGATGAAAACTCAGGCATGTGAAATTTCATTATTCCATCATGGTCTTGTTAAATTAATAGTTTTGCATGAACTTCAGAGGGTGAATAGAGAATGTTCTGCATTTCTGTTTTTTTGTGGATTTGGGGTGGAAACCCATGGAACAGGTGTTAGCCCTAGGGCCAAAGAAAAATCGCCATAAAAATGTAATGTTCCAAAATTTTCATTAAGTTAATTGGAACATTAATTTTTCTTTCCTTTTAATAAAAATAATAAAATGGGTTAAGGATCCCATGAATAGGCATAATAAACACTCCTAATATGAAAAGGGGGTCACTTAAGTGGATTATTTGTCATCTCCTAGTGTGAAAAGGGGAAAATACAAGAAGACTAGGTCAAGATTGACCAAGTCAACAGCGCTGCCTAAAGAGGTGTAGCTTGCATGAGAGGACAACACAGTTTTGATAGGAGGGATATCATTGGATGAAAGAAACCATAATGGGTGGGTTCCATGGCAAGGAAACCTCCTCTTGGCATAAAATGGGGAAGGAGAACCATTGCTCATTATGTTTTAGATTTTGATTTTGGTCTGCTCTCTCCAGTTGTTCAACTAAGATAGTTTTGCTGCTTAGCACAAGGGAGATTAATGTTTAGGAGTTTCCTCTCCTTCATTAGGAAGCATTGGAGGACTAGATCTTCATTCTCCTCACATCCAGGCTTGAGGCCACGGTAACCATCTTCAGCTACAACGTTTTCTAGTGAGGCAGAAACGTTGATTTGCTGGGGGTTGCAGTGAGGATTCATTATCACCCATTTTCAGAGATATTTTTGCAGAGGAGGAGCTCATTCTTTCTCTGGGAGATCACTGAGGAATATACCGGAGTTTCATTGCAAATTTTGGCATTTTGCCATATGTTTCATCTCATTCCCAGCGCAATCTCTTCCCCATATTGCGTTATTTTTAGAGGGCCCTTGCAAGAGGGGTTCACACTGTGGATTAGAGGGTGTAATCTTCAGTGAAGGGAGAAGCCTTTCATTTTGAAGATCATTGGAGGATGTTTCTTCATAATTTGCATCGTTTCCATCCTTCTCCATTTTTGTGTTGTTATTGAGTTGCTGCTGCTACCCAGCAACTCTGGCATTTTTCCATTTTGTACATTTTAGTCAATCCCTTGGAGGATTGTTGTAGTATTGTTTTCTGGGGTTGAGATATTTCTCCCCCACTTTATTTGAGCTTTCGATTTCTATATCATTATGTCTATATCAGTTTTCATTCATTCCTCATTATGGACTGCGTAGTCATAGCTTGTTTCTGGGTTGTGTAGCCGTGCACTTTCACTTTGTTTGTACATCTGTCTTGGGGCTGATCTGGCCTATTTTGAGAGGTTTTCCCTAAAGTTCTTGTATATCTATTTACAGCTGCATATAATATATGCTCTCTTCTTGCACCATATGTATTTATGTTTCACTACTGCTACTTTTTGGGGTTCATATATTGTTGTAGGCTCTCTCTTTGAGCATTCTCTAAGGGACCTAGTTTGGGGAGATCTGAATAACCCATCTAGAGCCATTTCTTTAGGCTCAAATTCTGGAAGAGAAGTGTTTAATGAGTTAACAAGGGGATCCAAGCCCCCTTTCAGCTTATTTTTTCATTACCTTCTTTATCTAGCATCCTTGAGGACAATATTGTATCAATTCCTGAAAAAGGAATATTACAATGATATCAGAGCTTCGAACTTGGCTTAGCCTATGCAGTTCAAATCAAAAAGAAAAAAGAGGTCAAGATGATGCAGAGGATGAGATTTCTCTCATCAGTTTTTAGATCCAGCAGAGACCTCTCCAAGGAGGTTGAGAAGACTGAAAGAGGAGAAGAGGAAGGACCATGCACTTCCTACTCTCACCAAGGAGGGAAAACGGAGCATGGAAAAGACTTGGAATTCGAGATTCTAAGTGAGTCTCTTAATGAATACTGAGAAAACCCTAGAACCTTCCAAGAGACTCTATCTTTTCCAAAATGTATTCAGCAGAAAGAAGAGAGAAGACCCCACAGCTATGGGATGATGAGAGGCAATAGATTTCTATTGTCCACATTCGATGGATCACTCACATGTGCAACAGAGGTTTGGGTGAAGAAGCTAGAGGCTTTCTTCCTACTAAATCCTGTAGTAGACAGAGAGGCTATAGAAGTTGCAGTGCTTCACCTTGATGGTGAAGCAAAGAATTGGTGGTTCAGCCATTGTAGTCAGGCAAGGTTTCTAATATTGCTGATTTTTCTCAAAGATTGATCAGAAGATTTGGTCAAAAGAGGGAGGAGCCCTCACCACTAGTAGAGGAGGCACATACCAGCGTTGTCATAGTGATGGAGAAGAAACCTTCATCTCTGGTAATTGAGGTAGCCAGCACTATTGAGGAAGAAACTCTTGTAGCAACACAAGGTTCTTCCAAATCTCTCCAAGGTATGCCTAAGTTTTCATCTTTCATGAAGGATTGTATATCTTTACATGTTGATTGTCTAGAGCGGGAAACTTTCACTACATTGTACCATCATCTTCATGCACCATTGATGTGTTGTGCACTACCGTTGAGTTTGGGGTTTGGAAACTTTGTCATGGAAGAGATTTCATTTAAATGTCTCGTGAAATGAAAAGGCCAAAATCTGGTTTGGGAATATGGTAGCCCTTGTTGGGGAAATACCAAGATGCAGGATGAAGGGAGACATCCAAAAGGAATTGAGTGGATTTGGATGGAAGGAAAGAGGATGGTGAGCCTCTTGCAAATCTATGACACAGGGCAGCAAGAGGAAATGCTGCATTGGCTACTCTTGAGGGAGTTTGGCCAGCATATGACCTATATTTTTTCACAGGATGTGAGGAAGGATGAGGACAGGCAAGATACTTACACCATGGGGAAGAAAAGAGCATGGGTGAATTATGATGATATGGAATTATTCTTACCACTCATTATGTCACCATCACATATTTTGTATGGTGGGAGTATGGAGGAGCAGCAAACATTCTTGTTGCTCAGATTGTATTTGGATGTTGCAGGAGCAGGAGGAGGCACTAGCATAGTGTAAAGGGGCTTCTCCTTGGCCTTAGATGCCCAAGTAGTACCTTCTTCATGGGAGGGACTCTATATGTGCAGCAAAATGATGATTAGAGTCTTTGACAAGATCCATGTCAAAGATTTGAGCTTTGAGATGACAGTGGCCCTACTCCATAAGCCAGCAGTGTTGTCACTTAAGAGCTGGGATTACTTGTTGAAGTGTTCCCAAGACCACTTCACAAGTGATGTACCTTGGAGGCATGTAGAAGATGAGGATGAGGGAGTAATGGATGGAAGTATCCCTTACTATATTTTGATCTTCTTGGCTTGGGTTCACAAGCACAAGGGGAGATACCTACATGTAGCATTTATGGATTCTCCTTTCATGCATTCTTATGCATACTATTTATTGACGGAGGAATCGACTTGGGAGGGAATCCTAATGGATGTATATCATCATATGGACAGATGCACAGCCTGAGAGATGATGATATGGTTGGCACAACCACTTCCCTACTCTGTTGCAGTAAGGGAGAATTTTCACTTGAGCCATTTCAGCTCAAAGACCGCAGTACATGATGAGGGAGGTAGCTATTTGCTTTATGCTTTGTACTCTCTTATCTTTATGAGTAGCATATCATATCAAGGAGGATCTTTACTTCTTGCACACTATGTTTAGTTGTACTTATGGTCAATTGCAGCAAATATGATGGCCATCTTATTGGTGGGTTGTGGGGGAAAGCCACAAGATTTTCGGTGTGCACCATTGGCAACAAGTTATGTTTTCATGATCTCATCTTGCAGGATGAATGTGGCAGCAAACAAGTGGCTGAAAGGACATTTGTTGCACTATATATTGAGGTAGGCCAATGATGCCCTACATTGGTTCCATGTGTGGAGCTATGTTTCACCTCCTTGCTCTCACAGATTTATGCTTCCATATTCTGCTAGTAGAATGTTGGACATGGGAAGCACCATTGGAGGAGTGGCACAAGAGTTGAGGATTCCCATAGGGAGTATGGTTCTCCATACTTCTCACGCTGCATATTTCAGAAAAGCAAGTGGGCCAGCCTTGATTTCCATATTACACCTCTTGCTTTCAAATGGGAGGAGCCATTTGGAGAGCTTGAGCTCTTTGGGGAGGCACCCCATGGGTGTTGGAGTTGATGGGATGGCTTGGGCCTCTATTGAGGACCATTATGTTTCAGCCATGTATCAGCAGTAGCCCCATATGTATCATAAGGAGGGAGAGACACATTGGGAGGATGTGCCCTTTGGGAAGAAGACCTCCATACTCTTTGCAGCACATGCTCTAAGGGGAGTATGGAAGAGGATATGGTCACCATGACAATATATTTATTTCTCCATGAGGTGAACCATATGATTGATTGGATACCATATGATGATGACTTCCAACTCATCACATATGAGATGATATGGGCCAGCTTGATTTACAGTGTTGGAGGAGATATCCTTGGAGATCTAGAATTCATCTTGCCATTTGAGGGCAACACTATTGTAGCCCAATTTCAGCTTTTAATCCACACTTATCATAAGTGGAGAAGAGGACAGTGTGGGGTAGGCTATGAATCCTACCATGTTCAGATTTCTAGCCCACCTATTCTACATGAGCCCAAGGTGGAGGATGATTTCCAGGAGTTGCCTAGTTGTAAGGTGACTCATTTTGTATGGTTGGTTGCTTGGGGATGGAGGGTACACATGGGGAGAATGTCTCCCAACACCTTTCAGACTCCGTGCCTTGGGAGGACCTCTAGACATCACTTTTCCACTCTCTTGAGCACCTCACCTTTTCATGATGATAGCTTGATAGCTAATTTACATGTTGAACATAAGCAATGTGGGAGCTTTATTGATGAGATAACATCTTATTTCTTGGAGGAGATCATCACACCTGGATGTTGCAGGAGAGGAGAAGAGGAATCAGTCTACCCTTGCAATTTCTTGAGGACAAGCAATCTTTAGGAGGGGAGGACTGTAATGTTCCAAAATTTTCACTAAGTTAATTGGAACATTAATTTTGATTTCCTTTTAATAAAAAGAATAAAATGGGTTAAGGAGCCCATGAAGAAGCATAATAAACATTCCTAATATTCAAATGGGGTCACTTAAGTGGCTTATTTGTCATCTCCTAGTGTGAAAATGGGAAAATACAAGAAGACTAGGTCAAGATTGACTAAGTCAACAATGCTGCCTAAAGAGGTGTAGCTTGCATGAGAAGACAATGTAGTTTTGATAGGGGGGATATCATTGGATGAGATAAACCCTAGTGGGTGGGGTCCATGGCAAGGAAGCCTCCTCTTGGCATAAAAGGGGGAAGGATAACCATTGCTCATTATGTTTTAGATTTCGATTTTGGTCTGCTCTCTCCAGTTGTTCAACTGAGATAACTGTGCTACTGAGCACAAGGGATATTCCTGTTTAGGAGTTTCCTCTCCTTCATTGGGAAGAATTGGAGGACCAGTTCTTCATTCTCCTCAAATATAGGCTTGAGTCCACGGTAACCATATTTAGCTACAACATTTTCCAGTGAGGCAAAAACGTTGAGTTGCTGGGGGTTGCAGTGAGGATTCATTATCACCCATTTTCGGAGCTAGTTTTGTAGAGGAGGAGCTCATTCCTTCTCTGGGAGATCATTGAGGAAGATCCCAGAATTTCATTGCATATTTTGGCATTGTGCCATATGTTTCATCTCATTTCTAGCACAGTCTCTTCCCCATATTGCATTATTTTCAGAGGGCCCTTGCAGGAGGGGTTCACACTGTGGATTGGAGGGTGTAATATTCAGTGAAGGGAGAAGCCTTTCACTTTGAAGATAATTGGAGGAGGTTTCTTCATCATTTTCATCATTTCCATCCTTCTCCATTTTTTTATTTTTATTGAGTTGCTGCTGCAACCCAGCAACTCCGACATTTTGCCATTTTTTACATTTTAGTCAATCCCTTGGAGGATTGTTGTAGTATTGTTTTCTGGGGTTGAGATCTTGCTCCCCCACTTTATTTGAGTTTGATATTGCTATATCATTGTGTCTATATCAGTTTGCAGTCATTCCTCACTATGGAATGCATAGTCATAGCTTGTTGTTGGGTTGTGTAGCTGTGCACTTTCACTTTGTTTGTACATCTGTCTTGGGGCTGATCTGGCCTATTTTGAGAGGTGTTCCCTCAAGTTCTTGTATATCTATTTACAGCTGCATATAATATATGCTCTCTTCTTGCAACATATGTATTGATGTTTCACTGATGCTACTTATTGGGGTTCATATATTTTTTTAGGCCCTCTCTTTGAGAATTCTCTAAGGAACCTAGTTTGGGGAGATCTGAATAACACATCTAGAGTCATTTATTTGGGCTCAACTTCTGGAAGAGAAGTTTTTAATGAGTTAAAAAGGGGATCCAAGCCCCCTTTCAAGTTTTTTTTTGCATTACCTTCTTTATACAGCGTCCTTGAGGACCATATTGCAGCAATTCCTGAAAAAGGAATATTACAAAAAAACCATTGACCCTGCAGAAACAAGATCAAAGAGATTTGTCAAGTTAAAGCCTAGGAATCAAGTGAAAGAGCCAGAGATTAAAACACCAATGATTATTCAAGAAACCCCTCAACCTGCACAAAAGAGGACAACCAAAATTAAAGAAACAGTCAACCAGCAAATCAATTCAGAAAACATTGACTAGAATTCAAATAGCAAGGGAAAAAGGAAAAACAGTGGTTTCAGAAGAAGATCCAGGTTTAAAGGGTTGTTTGAATGATATTTTTCAAGCTATTAATATTGAGGAATATCCTTTAGTGTAGGTAGATTTTATAAATTTGGATGAAAGGAAATCTAAGAAAATCAAGTCTTCCAAAAAGTTGGATTTTAATGATGAAATTTCAGAGTTTGTGTTCAAGCCCAAAAGGCCTCTACCTAGGAATTAAAAAAAGTTGCAAGGGCTGGATGTGGAGTTAGATAAATCTGGAGAATTTTCAAATTTTTATGAGGAACCCATATACCTTTCATCACCTATGCCTGAAGATGACAGAAACAGAGTTTTCCATACTCAAAGAGAAAAGAGAAGTTGTGAGGGGATTAAAGAAAAATTAAGACTAGCTAATCTTGAAATTGCTAGCTTAAGAAGAAAGCAAGAAAAACTGTTGTTGAGAGGATAAGTTTTGACAGAATTAAGGCTCTGTGGGAGATTGAAAGAGTCTCAAAACTTGAAACAGTCAGTAGTGAAGCCCAGTATTTTACCTGGACTCTTCCTGCAATCAAAGAGGCTAAATTTGTGAGAAGGATAAATGTAAATTTAAGAGCTAATAACCGAAGGTTGAAGAGGCAGATTGAAGATCTTGAAATCTAATTGGCAAACTCTGAAGGTCAGCTACAACAGAAGTAAGGCAGTAAGTGACAAAGCCCTAATACAATTTTGTTTTAGTAAGGGCACCACTTTTTGAAAACATGGAAAAGTTGACATATAATGATTATTAAGGTTTATTAGCATCAAGATTATCAAGGTAATCACTAAAAGGCTGTAAATATCCTTAAGATCGTAAGATGATGAAAAAAATGTGTAAAAAGGAGATACACAGTAGTTTTGTAGCGCGCTACGAAACTACTGTAGGTGCAGTTTCGAGAATTTTATTAAGGTTTCAACAGGTAAAACATTGGGTTTTTGAAGTATTGATGTTGCTAGAAGATGGAAATGGTTCAGAAATGAAGTTATAGGTGTTAAATCAAGAGAATTTGGATGTTAAGATATGTTTACAAAAGCATAGTTACTGCGCTACGAAAACAGCTGATATTTTCGTAGCGCAGACACATCAGCTCTCTTTACACTCTTTCAAGGACTTAATTTTGCATAGGTGGAAGGACATAGTTATATGGAATTGATAACACATATCACTTGTCTAAAAAGGTCCATTTTTGTTAGCAAAAGAATTCTAGGAGCATAAATGAGGGTTACAGCTATATTGCAGGAAACATGTTCCTAGTTTTCAGGACAGATAAGGGATAAGTTAACAGAACATAACAACAAGGTTATGGACACCATCAAGGTGAAAGATAAGGAGGAGCAACTTTCAAATATAGTATTTAATTCCTATATCAAATTTTTTTATTCATAATAAGGATTTTTAATCCTAATTTCCTTAGGACTCTAGAACAGACAGTTAACTGTCACATGTAATTAATAGTTTGTTTTAGGAGTAGATAGGTGTCAAGCTAAGGAATTCGAATTCCTCTGAAGATGGATCATATAATCCAAGATTGTAATCATGTTTCTATAAGGGACATGAGGTAAAATTCCCTAAGGTTGGCAATTTTCATTAGCAAGCAGACTATGTTACTATAACAGACTGTGTGTTTTTATCATAATACAAATATTGGCTTACTACTCAGGATTCAGAAAGAGTTTTTAATGTGTGATATTCCCATGGATTTCCTTATCTATCTATTTGCAGTGGTATAAACATATGTTACTTATAATTCATTGATAAATGCTCTAACTTCCTACATATGTTTGTAAACTGTGTTTTGTTCACTCTATTTTTGTTTTGCTGATACACCTAAAAACTCTGAAATGCCCTAACTTCCATGATAAGATAATATTGATGTTTTGTGGGAACATACCCAAACTCCATAGCCCAATAGATGTTTGTTAATCAGTAATTCAACCATTCATACACTTTATATCCAATTTGTTCTTAGAGTTAGCCATCTAATCCTTTATTCAAAATCTTAAAACCTAGTGAGAGAGCCCTCTCAGGTTGAGGAGGCTAAGCCTCAACTAAAATTATGGTTTGAAATAGTTACACTGAGGTAGCCTGACCAACAGTCTATCAGGTCCTATTTTGGTGATAAAAATCCCCAAGACCAATGAAATAGGGTCTATCATCCCCTTATATTTCAGTTTTTATATGCCCTAAGTGAAGAACATCTAGATCACGAATTCAAACAACCAGAAGTTGTTCCTGTATTGGTCACTCCATAATATATTGTAGCCATTGAATCTTTCATATCACACAGTCAACCACCTGAAATATACTTTGGGCCTGATGGGGAAGTTCTTCCACCTAGTTTGATTTTGAATGAATAAATATCACAAGACGAGACACCTTTGACTCCAACTCATTTTTAGGAGGAGCTTTACCTGTACGAGTATTTTCCTCAATCACCTTCCTCTATTTTTTTTTATCCTGTTTCACTTCGAGTTCCTGTAGATTCTATAGGGTATACACTGGGTCATTTGACCATGGCTGAGATAACATCCCAGACTGAACCATCTATTGTTGCTTCATCTTCAATGTTTTTTCCATTGACTTCACCCATGTCATCATCTGGAATCCTATCTAGTTCCTCCCTTATGAGTACTGAATGATTTGATCCTTTAATCCCATCTTCATTGCAATATCAAGTTGATCCCATCAGTTATTCTCCTTGGTGTCCGGTGATAAGACATAAATTACCCTCAAAAATTCCAAAATTCAATGAAAACCCCGGAGAATATCTGTCAACACATGTTATCACTTATCATTTGTGGTGCTCATCAGACTCCTTAAATGATGACTCCGTTAGACTATGTCTTTTCCATCACATACTCACTGGTACGACTACACAATGAGGATGGTTCCTTTTATGTTTCAACCTCATTAAAAAATGAAACAGAGTCATGAGGATATTTCTTTTCTTGTGTCGAACTCGTTAAAAAATGAAACAGGCCATGAGCATAGTTATTTTCCTGTGTCAATCTCATTAAAAAATAAAACAAATCCTCCCCTATAATAAACCTTCATTCCATCCAGCTATCAGTAACCAGTAATATACTTAGGTGAATGAAATGAAGCTTGGGGGGGCATCTGCTCTTGCAAGGGGGATTTGACATGTGCTCTTGCAGGGGCATTCAAAAAATTCTTACCAATTTCACCCAATCAACAGCTGAAGTTCAGGGGAAAAAATAGGTTCAGAGCTCCAAAATGAAAATGGTAACTTTCAAATGTTAAAAATGAATAGTAAAACTATTTTAATTTGTGATTTGATTATTTGCAAATCATATTTATCTATGTGACTATGGTTTTATTCTATTTTTATCGTGAAACAGGTATTTTTAATCCATTTGATGTTGTTCTGAATAGGTTTGCAACTGATGAATAGATTAGTCATGCACATTTATTTCAGGAATGATTTGACCACAAAGCATAATTTTATCCTTATTTTTCGAGCTTTGATAAAAATGAATAAGGACTTGAAGCACACTTTTATCTCTTTTTCAAGCTTTGATAACAACGAAAAAGAAACCCCTGGAGTCTTCTTTTAGCTCTTTTTAGACTCTGATAATGTGAAAATATTGCTGAGCACTTGTATTTTCAAGCTCGTAAGAGTAAATGAATTGATATCTACTAAGTATAATTTTAACCCTTTTTCAGACTGAGATAGATTATTTATGAAAAAGGAATGCCTTAGTCGAACATGGCTAGGAGGTTCTCTCAGATATCATTTTACACTTTTCCATATCTGAGTGACAACTTTACGAAAAAGTACCTATGGAGTTTTCTTTCGTCCTCTTTTTCCAACTCTCTAAATATGAAAAAGGACCGGGTTTTCACTCTCGTTAGGCTCGTTAAAACATAAAATAGCAACGGGCTTGTCGATCATTGCAAGAATCAAGTTTTATTCATTGCTAGACTCGTTAAATTATTAAATAGCGATACATTATTCCATCGAAGGGTTGAATTATAGATCAAGCATATGTTATCCTCCTCAAGCTTGTTAAAAAATAAAGAGGTACTGGTCGACAAACGACTGGGGAAAATTTGGGAAAGTGAACAAAACTTTTTACGGTAGCATGTCGCTCTTGAACATGACACTTCACTTCATCATCGTGACTGTTTGGGCCGGGTAATATTCTTGACAATTCATTCATACCTATGGTTCATCATTCCTTCACTTCGATTTTGGGTCAATGCTACCAACTCATCTCAGTGTCGCTGATATGTTCAAGAGAAGTCATCTAGTGAATACTCATCCTTCTGCAATACCCATAAACCTTCATTCTCATGATATTCATCCCTGAACATTGCTATATCAATGCACATTTTTTCTCCAAAATCAGTAACTCCTGTTTCACAATAAAGTGACTTCCTCTCGATGCCAAATCATCATCTAGGAATTTCACTTAGAAACATCATCTTCCAGTACCATAAGGCTTGTTACAGCATCGACAAGATCCTCACTTTCAGACTTTTGACCGAGAGATTTTGTTTTCCGTTCAACATCAAATCATCTATTCACGCCTTACGAAATGTACTGTAGTACCTTGTGGGCCATTAACATCAATGGTGGTTTTCTCTTGTTTGTTAATAGCTCACATCATTAGCTGATAATCAAACGATGTCTTACCATGTTTGACTACAAATCATATATTCGCATGGCTATACTTGTACCCAAATGATCGAGATGAATGAGATAAGAAGACCCTTGATCTAGTTTCAACCATCTCGGCGGTGATTTCAGGATTTTTGTACACATCATCTGTACGGTGACCTTACATACAGATCATCATCTGAACATGTGCCTATATCTGTAGGCATGCCTATATTGGGCAACATTCCAATATAGACGAATTTATGCACTATGTACATGTTATTAGATAGTTTATGTGCTAAGCATGGGAATGCCTTCCCTCAGCAATTTGTGATCAAGATGATATATGATGATGTAATTTATTGTAATATTGATGCAGGTTGCCACTCCGCTTTAGTTCCTGCCCATTACAGTGTAAAGCATCTCATTAAAAAAAAATTGTTATTATTATTCTGACTTCATGCTTTAGGGGGTAATTTTTATAGGTCAATTTTGGCACCATTCTGAATGATATGGTTTAACTGGACATCATCCCCAGAACCAATGAAATATGGTCTATCATCCCCTATCATTTCAGTTGCTACATGCCCTAAGACAAAGAACAAGAACAAATCATCCATGACTTCCATTGCAAGGTTTCCAAGATTTGAAGTACATGTTATATCACCTATGAGCTCACCAACGCAACCTCTCAAGGGAATAACTATGTTGCATATGCAATTACTTCCATTCAAGGGTGCTCTACAAAGCACTTCCTAATATACAAAAGTGCATTGGTCAAATGGGAGGGAAATTCTCATTTTTTCAGAATCTCCACATGGCCAGTGCCTTCTAGAAGAGTCCATATGTGTCAAACTTCAAATCCATGTGTCCATATAACACTTCTGAGCTTGGGAACATGTCTTTCCTATTATTAGAAAGTCATTGATTGAGAAACTACCTTCAGCTGCTCTGTAAATTGAGCACAGATCCTAGTTCTTGAAAAGGAAGAAATTGTGTAAAGAAATGTTGTTAAATTCTCAATTGAGTATTTGATTTGAGTGATATGCTACTGGAGAGATGTTCGTTGTGATGGGGATGGGATGATGTTGGAGTTGGTGACATCAAATCAATCGCTGGTTGTAACCTCCCCCTTCTATCCTTTAATAAATATTGTTGTTCATTTTCCCACATATGTATCTGTATATGTTTCTATCTTTCATATCATGGATTATTTTCTGATGTATATGTTTCACGTTTCATTGATTTAACTGATTAAGGTAAATAGCCATCTGTATATTGTAATCTCTTTGTTTTTTAGTGTTCATATTTGCAGGAACTAGTCTTGCGATCAAAGCTGTATTGGAAGCTACAGCAAGAGCGATAGAAGGAGAATAGGAAGTACTTGGACCCCAAGTAAGTTTCTCCATCTTTCTATGTGTCTATTTACTCTTAGGAAAAGTGTCTGCAAAGTCTTTTATCTATTGTTATAGATGCATAGCACCACATTTAGGGAATTTGTTTTATCCGTAATTCATAATTCTGCATAACACAAGCCTAACCATGTGAATCAATGAGATGGATTTGAATATGGTAGACACCATTTTATTACTGTTCATTGATGTAAATTGTTAACATATGTGAGAGAAACCATCGATGATGTTCATGGCTCTCAAGGTACCACAGTACAATCCATATGGTGTGAATGAATTAGTTGGAGTCGAACACCACACATAATATATCGGTTGAAGGCCATTAATATAAACCTGTCACCGAGAGCGAGGAAACTTGTCATTGATGTATGCAAGCACCAAGGTATCATAGGGTGTTTCTAAATTAACTTCCTGGAAAATAATTTGATTTCTATAGGAAGCGACTTGTCGTAGAATAGCCTTGATGTATCATGGTTTGAGATAGAATGATGATGATGTGGGATTGGATCAATAATGATAGACATTGAATAAAGGCTTAATAGTATTGTAGCAAATATTGACCCAATGAATTATCTTGAACATACGGGCGACACTAAATGGAGTTGGTAGCATTGACCCAAAACTGAAAATGGAGGCTTTCAAACGGTGTGATAAACCAAAAGACAAGAAGATTTCCCAACCCAACAATTACAGAGATGAAGTTGAAGAGTGTCATGCTCAACATTGAATCACTGCCATTAACAAGTGGAGTACCTTGTTTTCCCAATTTCCCCAACCATACTAGTCAGTCCCTCTTTACTTTATAACAAGCTTGAGGAGGATAACATATTATTGATCTGTAAGTTCATCCTTCAAATGAATCCCTCCAAGTATGTTTAACGAACCCTGAGAAGGAGTGGTTCGATCTTGTCATGTTCAATGAGTCCATCATTGTTTGATGTTTTTATGAGTCTAGCGAAGGTAAAAATAGACATATTTCACCTATTTAGAGAGTTTTAAAAATAGGCGACAAAGAAAACTCCAAATGTTCCTTTTCGTAGATAGTCGCTTCAGTCTGAAAAGGCAGAAAACAATATCCAAGAGAACCTCTTAGCCATGATCAACTAAGGTATTCCTTTTTCATAAATATTCTATCCTAGTCCATAAAAGGGTTAAAATTATACTGAGTAGAAGTTGTTTCATGTACTTTAACGAGTTCTAAAAGACACGTGCTTGGTAATCCTTTCATATTTTGGGAGTCTGAAAAGCACTAAAAGAGGACTCCACATGGAGGAATAAGTGGTATAAAAGGTAACAATTGGTTCCAGTCATGATGTAGCTGCTCAAAAAAATAGAGTTTAATAGGTTGGCTAATAAGACCACTCATCGCAGGGGTTCCCTAGGAAAGGGTAAAACAACCAAGTGAAAGTGTATAATTAGCCAAGAAAATGGTAACGATGGAATGAGAAAACTAAGGCTCATTTGGTAGAAATGGGATGATAAAAAATGGAAATCATGAGGGATAGGATGAGAATGGCTTCATTTTTTACACAATCTTAAAACATGGGAAACTATGCTTTGAATTGGTTTCATTTTTAAACAAGATTGAAAAAAAAAAGAAAAAATATGCTTGGAATTGGTTTCATTTTTAGACAAGATTGAAACATAGGAAAAAAATATGCTTGAGATAAGTTTGCATACCCCCAACATAATGGCTCAAATCGAGGTTGATCAAAATTGGATCATTATATTGTTTTTCATCCATATTGATGCATTTGGAGTGGAAAAAGTGGAGGAATCAGCTCACGGGATCGTTTTTCCTGGGACCCAGTTTGGCGAAACGTGGTGTGAAACCTTCCGAGAGAATTTTGAGGCATAAAACAAAATTTTTTGGGGGTAAAATTTTTCCACTCTATTGAAGAATCTTTGCATTCTATTCTACACAAAAATGCCTTTCCAATGGCACAATAATCGTGTCAATCAGAGTTCGTATGAAAAATTTATGCCACTCAGAAGTTGACATTCCTATTTTCACACCTATAGTTCGAGAGGATGTTGCATCAGCCCCCATTATTCATGGAAAATGGGCTATCCACGTTTTCTTGATGTAAAAGACTCTAGAAGATTCGATATTGTAACTCTATTTAAAAGTTGATGTAGTCAAACTTAAACACTAGTAGGCTATCAGGTTGTGTTATAACCAGGTCACTAGGAGGAAGAGGCATTCCATTATTTTGAGAGCATTTTTTTCCATAGTTTATAAAATATAGCTAGGAGAGGTAGGAGGTAGATCACACATAGAGGATATGTGCACTGTAGCATCCCATGGGCCACATGCATTACTTATTTGTACCTACAACCATATTTTTCAAATAGAGAAAGAGAGCGGAGTGGCCTCACCTTCCAACTGGGTTTCCTCCCAAAAGGGTTTCCCAAAGAGAATATCTTGTGTCTTACATGTGTGTGAAATTACTTTTTCATTCTCTACTTTTCTAAATAATTTCCATTTTCATGCATGCACTAATTACAGTAAAAATTGTAGATCTAGAAATTAAATAAAACAATAATAGTGTAGAATCTCAGATTTTTAATATAATATTATTATATTTGTTGTGACAAACTATTGAGTGGAATATCCACCACAGTTTACGTATAATTTGGTATCAGAGCTGGTTTCTTTGGGTATTTTGTGGATATTTTGGGGATCTATATCAGTGGGGCTGAAAATCGTAAAACCTTAATCATATCCGACAAATCTGTAAACGAACCTCATCATCCTATGGAGATGAGGTTTTTGTGGCTCGAAAAACAAGTCATGAATATAAACCACAATATAAACCTCCTCATGGTGGCCCTAAGAAATAAGTTGGGGATATTTGGAGAAGATGGGGGTTCGAATGCAGAGATAAAATTAGAAGGTGGATTTGGAGATCGGGAAGGCATGGAGAACCACCTAAAGAAAGAACTCGAAAAAGATCAACCCAATTTGAGTGTTATGAATCAATCCCTATTTAAAGTGGAATAAAAATTTGATATCAAGTTGTACCATGACAAGATATACGCTCTGAAGTTGAACCACTGGTTGTAGCAACTAGAAGTTTATGTTGGTGTCCATCAGATCGAGGAAGGGAAAAATATCTCATTCATGGGGCTAAAATAATAGGGCCATGCACTTACTTAGTGGGAAAGCAACATGGAAACCCTGATGTTGGAGGGAGAACTTGTAGTGAAGTCACATTTTTATCCCATCGGGTACGTGGAGGACTAGTGGATCTGGTGGCATTACTTTAGGAAAAAGTCAAGCCAAAGCGTGCAGGAGTACACCACAAAATTCAAAAATATAGCTATAATGTTGAGTATATGTACAAAGAACCTATATGTACTCCTCAAGTATTTTGGGGGTATCCATCGCCATCTACGTGAGCATGTGATTGTATTCAAGGCCAAATAGATGGAAGAGGCTTGTGTACAAACACGGTACCTGGAGAACATAGGCTTGAAAAAAGTGCAATCAAATAGATCAAAGCAGAAGGAGAAACATGAAGCTTCTAATGAGGGGAAGAAGAAGAAGTAAAAAGGGGGATCAGGCACAACACATTAATGAGAAGATCCTAGCAACCATTGTAACATTGATGACCATAAAATGGAGAAGTGTTGGAAGTTGCAGCCAGGTATAAACCCGAAGAACAAGAAGAAGAATCTCATGGCCACGGATTTGAGAAATCAAGTTGAAAGAAACTTAGACGTGGATGAGAAGATTGTATGTACTTCATTTCAGAAGGAGGTGAACCTGAGTAGCCTTGAACAACAGGAAGAGAAAGAAATGACCAAACTCTTCCATATAAATATACAAGTAAAGAAGATGAATATTAATGCTTTGTTTGACTCAGGCTCACAGGCGAATCTCATTGTAGCAGAACTTGGAGGAGTTTTTGCTAAAAATGCTGCTGATGTTCTGTAGAGCTAAGTTATTACTGCCAAGAGAGAAATGAGCAAATGACATCCATAATCATTTCCGGCACTCCCTATTTCCAACATTAAATGTCATGGTTCTATATGTTGAGGTGAATATAATAGTTAGAAGAGCTGCTGAATCATGCTGTTTAACAAGCACATCACATGTAGTCACCCACAACAACAGCTTCAATATGAGCTATGTTAGCCCCCTGTTAGAAATTTGACAAGCAAATAGGGGCTTAACATATTTTTGAGCCTTCATGAAACTGGCCTCTCCTTGCTGAAGGCTCTTTTTAAACTCAATAGCCTTTTGTATCCTTTGAATAAATCCTCTCCGAATTTTTTATAAAGTTTTCTCTATAACAAATGCCTGTGCTGCTTCCTTCCTTTATTTTTTCCTCATTGAACCTCTTTTGTCTTCCTTTCTTCCTCATTTCCAGATTTACTCCCTCAAATCCTCCCAAATTCTTTAATTTCTTCTCCCTCACCCTTTGTTTTCCTTCCTTATTTCTTAATGCCTCTTCCCCAAAATTTCTAAAATCCAGCAAATGGCTAAAACCCTCTTCCACCTTGCTGACAGGTTCAGCCTCACCAGTAAATCCCTCAACACTTCATACAGTCAGCGCCAGGACCAAGTGCTTAAGTCCCCGACGCTTATCGCAATCGAAACTATCAGCGGGAGGCAAAATCCTTTGTAAAATTGAAAACCCCCGATGCAATTGTTTTAACACATAAGTCTCACAGGGTGTTCCACACCGTTGATCTTCCGCAGAGATCTAACGGCTGGGCGCTAATCGCAGCCCCCCACTCAATCGCAATCGTAACGTTCTGTGTGTGACCTCCGATTGATCGCAAGCCTCCTGCTCCGACCTCCGATTGCGATCCTCTGATCGCGTTCCCCGCCGTTGATCCATCCAATCCAACGGCCTGTACACCGCTTGTACTCCATCGTACTTTCCTTTTTCCGCGTGATGATTGTTTCGTTGATCACATCACGCATCCAACGCCACGCTAACGACTTCTCCTTCGCTCAATCAAGTTCATCTCTTCGCTTCCGACGGTATCTAATTTAAACTCACCACCTGCTTTCTCCATCTACTTACGCCGCCAATCACAGTAATTCTCCCCAATCGCAATTGCAGGTCCTCCTTCCGATTCCGGATAAATCTTCCACAATTATTCCCGCTGATCCTACACAAGATCAATCAGATCGCTGTTCCACGCCTCTCTCTTCTCTCCCTCTGATTGAATGTGAACCGTTGATCTGATCCCGATCCAACGGTTAGCGCTCAATCGCGCTCCGACCTCCAATCGCAATCGAATGCCCTATCTTCCCGTCCCCGATTGCGATTGCTCCGATTTGATCTCGTCCATCCATTTCCTCCTAGATCCAATGGTCATCGCTCGTCCTCCCTGATCGCAATCGGAAAATTTTATGTGTGTCACCCTTTGGTACCCCCGATTGCGATGGTTCCGATTCAATCTTGGCCGTTGATCCTCCACTGGATCTGATGGTCTAGATCTAATCGCCCCCCGCCATGGTCGGCCCCACATCTAATGCTCTGCTCCATCGTTTTGTGCCCCTTTTCTTTGTAATTCGCCCAGGTAAAAGCCTTTGGCCTTTGCACTATGATTCTCTCCTCCGCCTTTTTCACTGTTACCACCGTCTCCTCCGCTACTCTACCACCTCTCCTCCGACCTCCGAAAGCATTTTTCCACCACCGCCCGGTTTTACAGTTTCTTTCCACTGTGCGGATCAGCACAGAGAGGCCACTTCAGCCGGCCAGCAAGGCAGCAGAAACAGGATTTAAAGGGGGTTAATGACTATTTCTGATATAATTAACGTTAACCCTGCATTCAAAGAATTGAGGCTCAGTTTGAAGACTGATGAGCACACCAGCACGCCATAACTGCGCCACCTAACAGCAAAGTACTCTTCTCCAGATTTGCACCTTCCTACAAGAAGATCTCCATATCTCCTCGAGCCCATAAGCAATTAAATACATAGACAGGAGCTTCATTAAAGACTGTCTAAGCAGCAGTAACGGAGGCATGGAGAAATCGCGGACTTCCATCCATGTCATTTATTTCAGAATGGCAGCACAGAGCTCCAAGCACCAGAAAGGACTTCAAAGAAATATTCGAGGTCAAAATCGGCCTGACAGAGCCTCCAAACAGTCTACAGGGTACACACAGCACTGCAGAAAGCCATTAAGCAGTATGGGCGTGGAAAATTCCGCTGATTCTGTCTTGATGAGATTCATTTAATTGTTCATCCACCTCTGTCTCTTCCTCCTCTCCTATAAAAGATCCCCGAGAACATAATGTAAAGGTTGTTGTTGCCTTGCTAGGCATCTGCTGTTAGAGGGATTCAGTTTGACTGTTAGAACAGTCTTGGGAGGAAGTTGCAGAGCATTTTGTATGTAACAGGCTGGGAGGAGAAGTCTAGACTGTAACAGCCATTGAGCTTATTGTACATGACTGGTTTTTCATCAATTAATCAAAGCACATTTCACAGGATCCTGGTCTATTGCTATTGGTGATGTTTTCTTACTCTGTTTATTACATTTTCACATCGTTTCATGTTCTTCTGGTAGGAATCAGAATAATGGTATAGGATTCACCCTTGTTAGGTGCCATATGTTGTCTGCTCTCCCTACCTTTATGTTTTCCGCCCTATGTGCCGTCTAAGAGCGGGTTCACGGGTTTAACCAGTGCAACGGATGTTATTGCCTGTTGGCTGATGTATGAACTTGGGGGTTTGCTTCTTAGATGTTTCTTTGTAATCTTATCTCTATTTTTCCCTTGGAGTTGCTAAAGTAGACCTGGAGTTAAATGACCTCTAGTCTGATCTATAAGCTGCCCCTTTGTCTCTTTGAGAGTTGCCTTTGAGTATGTCCAAGCAGGTCTAGAGTTAAATGACCTCTGACCTGATCTATAGACAGAAATTCGGTTGCTTTACTTCTTTCACTTTCCTCCTTAATGTTCCATCCCATCATCTATCTAAAATATCCTTTAGTGTAGATGACTTGCCCTTTGGAAGCCTTGGCTAGTGGATGCAAGTAATTCCCTCTCATGACTCCATAGCCCAATGGATGGCACAATCTTGGCCCTTTCTCTCTGCTAAAACAGCCTGCTGTTTTGTTCCTTTCCTCCCATTGCTTTCCCAGTCCGTGATCCCCTAACCAACCCAGCAACCCTTCAACCAAATCATTTTTAAAACCCCCCTCTGTGTTTCATAACTAGCCTAACATCTTATTTTTGAGCTTCAAAGATACATCATTCTTTGCTCTATTTGGAGAGATCCCTCTCTGGGTCCAGGAGGGCTAGATCCTAGGGCCCCAAAGTGGTTCTGATGTTGTCTCATCTTTTGGTCTTGCCAATCTGGCCAAAACATGGGAACCCCAACAGATGGGACTTGGTGAATGTGGATAGTTTACATACCGTTGAAAAAAATCACGCTAAAGAATAGGTACCCCCTTCCCATGATAGATCATCCACTGGATCAGTTGTAGCAAGTAAAGTACTTCACCAACTTGTTGACTTGAAGTCGGGATATTTGTTGGACAGATAAGTCATT